>JAAGNO010002136.1:0-47636 GCA_033439905.1 Ceryle rudis
CCCTCTCCAGCCTTCCTGTAGCCCCCTTCAGGTACTGGAAGGTGGCTGTTAGGTCCCCCCAGAGCCTTCTCTTCCTCAGGCTGAACAACCCCAACTCCCTCAGCCTGTCCCCATAGGAAAGGTGTTCCAGCAGAGCCTGTTTAAGAGCAGTAACAAATGCTTCTTTGGTGACTGATGCCTAAGAAATGGTTGGGTTGTTTTGCAGCTTCATTCAGAGTTATTTTTTATTAACTTCAAGTATGATGCAAATCATCAGCAAAAAGATGTGTAGTCTTAGGAGAACCTTGTTTATGCCACACACTTAGGAAATGATATGGCTAAAAGAAATGTAAAATAAAATTTCTTTTTAAACCACCTGAAATGACATACCGAGAATTAACGCCCATTTCCCAAGCGATTCCTTTTCTTCTCTGTATTTCATGCAGAGGTTTTAAGGTTGAGAGTTCTTGTGGTACTTATTCATAAGCCCAGAGAAGCACAGAGGGGTGTTAAAGGTAGGGAGAATCTCCTGGTAGATCCAGTAAGAGAATTATTTTATCCGTTTGTGTTTCTGAGAGTCTTTTTTAGCCTAGTTCAATAAGACCACAGTGACTGTTTCAACTGCTTCCCCACAAACAGTATTTTTATCGCTCTCAAAATTTTACCTGATCTTTGAAATACTTATTTGTTTTCATTCCGTTAGCCCTTTTTACATTCAAATATTTCTATTCCCCTGGTGGTTGTTATTCCATTGTAAATAATTAATTTATATCGTCTTGTTTTGTTGCTTTTCACTCTTCCCATGGTCCAGCTGTACATATTTAGTTCACTTAATCTTTCCTCATGGCAATTGAGGTACCATACTATGTGGAGGGAAATAACACGTCTTTCAGCTGCCTGTCAGTGTTCTCCCAGCGCAGCAGCAACCTGCCCAGTTCCTTGAGAGCCTGAGCTGCATTTTATACCTGTAGTGACTTAATACATTTATTTTGCACGTACACAAATGGTGTATGTTAGTGCTTAATACATTTACAGTATATACTAGTACTTAATACATTTATTTTATTTGGTGTGAGTTCCTGATGTGTGTCCCTTTGTGTTCCACTCGGAGAAATTAACCCTTCACTCATCTGTGGTTAATTTTAGGATCCCTTCCTCTGCCTGGCTGCTGTGTTGGGAAGCAGGGACTAGGATGATGTGATGATGTCAGTCTTGTCAGATCTGGGTCATGTGGATCAGGATTCGTGCGCCGGATTTGATGTGGCGGTGCCCAGAATCACATCTGGCTTTGCTCGTGTGAACCTTGCTGTGCACTCTTGATTAGCTTATAGTCTGGGTTAGCCCTCAGCTTGTGTTCAGCTTTGTTATCAATAAATGCCCTAAATCCTTGTCCCACTTAAATACCGACAGGCAGCTTTTCAAGGGGAATAGTAAGGTTTTTTATCTCAGTCCAAACGTAGTATTTTTCTGCCTCCTTGATATTTACTTTTGTGCCCCATGTAAACTCTGCCTTCCCTTTACTCCCCAGAGGAGTGATTTTTTCAGCTCTTCTCTCTTCCATTTAATTTTTTCCAAGTGTCTCCGTAGCTGAAGAAAGAGCAATGAGTTATTTACAGATCAGTATTATTCCAGACAGATGCTCTCTAAACAATGACTCAGGATAAAGCAGTTACTGTCGAAACATGTAGACCCGTCTGGGGAATTTCGATGGGCGTTGCTGTGTAGGACAGAAATGATGGGGGAGGAGGAAGTGCCCCATAACCACTTTCTGCTTTTTTCACTTAAAAAAAAATAATATTCAATTTCTTGGGGCTTTTGGCTTCAGTGTCTATTTGGTTTCTGTGCAATAAGCTATCTTCTTAAGGGAGGCGTTAAGAATTCGCTTGTCCAACAAAGAGTTAAGCTTGCAAAAAAACTTGGGGGAAATAGCTGCACATCTTATCAAAACACAGACCTCTCTGAGAGTCATCTTCTATTCTTCTTCAGATTTTAGGAGCTTTGGAAGCTAGAGATTTTGGAAAAGCTGCCCAGGTTACAGAGCTAAAAGAACTGTGTATTTCATAGAATTTTTTTTAGTGTGGTTATTTCCACTGCTCTGGTCTTTCAAGTAACTGGAGCATAAAGAATCGTATTCTACCTTAATGCATCAGAGGAAATACTTTAATTTACCTTTAGTTTGTCAAAAGGCAGCAATGAAAAACTGAAACCCATGAGTTTTCCTGGGAAATAAATCCTCAGAAACTATTGTGAACGATCCATTTGGGTTTTAGCTAGTCAAAATACTCTTGAATGCAAGCAGAAGCCTTCATCCAGATATTTCTTTCTGGTTAAGCAATGCGTGCGCCTTTTTCATCATCTGTTTTTTAAGATCCTTAACCGGCTTGTACTCGGAAGTCCTCGTGATCACAAAGTCTGTTTCCATACAACTGTGAATGAAATGTCACAGCTACGCCTGTTGTAGTAACACCAAAATGTGATCAATAGAGGTTTTTTCCTCCAGCTAGTGATGAGTAGTAGCATGTGAGTAATTGTTTTAAGCTGCACTTTCTTCAGACAGCAAAAACCAAAAGAGCAGTGATCAATGAATCATTAAGTGAATTTCAGAGGTATTTGAACTTCAGGACAGAGCTATATTAAGATTAAAAGATCTTGGGACTTTCAAGTTGTTTTGATCTTCATCCTGGGGTTGTAGTGCATGCGCACGGGTACGGTTACTGCTGTCAGAGGCCCGAGGTTTCCTAGAAGCCATGGCAAAAAGAGACAAGAAATCCTTCCCCAGTTTGAGTACCATCACAGTAATCCCCAGCGTGGCAAATGCTCATGTTGTGAGTATTTGAGATGTGTTTTTCCTTGGATTTCACTGTACCCTGCTGAATTTAGGCTTTAGAGCATTTTTCAGGTACTATGTTCCTGGTGAATGGAGGCTCCTGTCCAGCTGAAAGTAGTCTGCTGGAAGGTTTCACATTTTGTAGAACCAGCTAGAATGCAAAGCTGCCTCCAGAACTCAGTTTTGTATGGTTTTGTATATTCAAACATCCCTGGAATTCCAGAATTCACCACCGAAGTTGCTGCCTGTATCCCAAACGATTCTCTACCTGCAGCATTAAGATGAGGTAAATGCTTCCAAAAAGCTTTGCTGTTGAAATCCCATTCTGACCATTAAGAAGGTTAGGTTTTAGCTGGGAAACAGACTGTTGCTGTTCTGGTGTTTCTCAAGCACAGGCCTGTGTGCTTGTCCAGCATCCTGATCCATCCTGCTGGATACAGAATTTGGGGACAGTGATGAATGATCTACTGGGATGAAATGGGAAGGAAAGAATGAATGTTTATAAAACAAGTAATTAGCGACCAAGGGTATTTGTAAGTTCTGTAGGGCGTGAAGGGAAATTGTTTGAAATGCCAAGACATTTTATTGTGTGCTGTGAGGAGAGCTTCCTTACCTGCACTGTTGCTGTCCCAGTAGAAGGCTTCTGTTTCCTTTTGGCCTCTCTGTAAGTTGGTGTTTGGGCAATTCGAACTCAAAGCGGTAACAGGTAAAACCTGACTTGTCTGCTCCTCTCTTTAGCTGTTTGCAGGTGTACGAAGCAGCTGGAGGGTTTCGTGCAGCACTGCATTTAACTGTGGAGCTCCTTGGTTGCTCCTGCCATCCTCCCACTGATGATGGAAAGCAGCAGTGAAGGGACAGGGCTCACTCTGCTTGTCCCATGAGCTGGAACCTGTTTATTTGGTGAAGAGCAGGGAAGTAAAGCGAATGAACTCTCTCCTCTGCCAAACTTGAAACAGAGTGGTATCAAGGGATAGAGGAAAGGTGGTTTCTTTCATTTCTTAGTGTGAAGGTGTCCGGATAAAAACATATGCTTCCTGACTTCCCCACCATCTGTTCTAACCTTTGTGTGTACTTCTTGTGCCTGTGGGGAATAGAAGTGCTAACTTCCAATCTAGGTACCTAGCAGCTTTGCATATGGTGTCAAACTGACACCTTTTAACTTGAAACCTGGGTAGAGGAAATGAGGAGCCTCGGTGTCAAATGTTCCGCTCTATTCTAAGGGAAATGCTTTTGTTTTCAGGGCTGGGAATTTTTCCAGGCCTTCACCATAAGCTTTTGGCAGAGTAGACAATGAGTAATTACAAACTGATTTCCTGCAGTAAACTGCTGAGCTCGTAAGAAAAATGATGCGGTTTTGAGGATCTGAAGAAGGTACGGTGCGCTGTTATGCGCTGCAGCGTAACAGCTGAGACATCGGGTTGGGTTGTGGAATGGTGATCCTAAAAAAAGCCGAGACCTGGGACTGAATTTCCTGGATGAGCAAAAGGGGCACAAATGTGAAAGTTCTTTCAGGCCAGGAAGAGCATTTTGCCTTGTCTTTGAGCGGTGTTTAGATTCACTGACTGATGGTAAGCTCCAAAGAGTTGATGTTTTGGAAACTGAAGGACAGGAGGGAGAATTGTAAGTTGCTAGAACCAACTCAGGGGATCAGCGTGAAGTGCTTAGATAATTTAAATGCTTCAAAGTGTAATGTAGTCCTGTTACCTATCTCCAAGATAGGACGCAACACTTTTCTGGCTGGTTTGGTGCATTGAGACCTATGTGAGGACTTGAAGGTGTGTTTGATTTTGGTAGAAGATAGGAAATTCCATTTTTATTCATGCAGGATTGAATGCTTTGTGCGGGCCATCACATATGATGGATGGCAAGTCCAGCCTGACGTAGTGGCCTTTGCCTCTGCCTGCTTCAATGATCTGATTATTTGAACCCTTTAAAAATATGAGAAAGTTAAGACACAGTTTATCAATAGTCCTTAAAACGCGCGATCGTCCTCTTCATTACTCAGAGGAACTAGGATCTTTTCCTTTATTTCCATTAGCTGCACCACTGGAATTCGAAACCCATATGGTTAAAATCGGTTCTGTGTACTTTGATAGAAATAAATCATTGGTAAATGAAATCGTGACTCTACCTGGCTCCTCTGACAGCTGAGCCATTTGCAGTTGTGCAAAACGAGCACTGACACTAAAAGCTGGGGGTGATTTAAGGGGAATGACCAAGTAATTTTGTGTCTTGAATATGAGCAACGCTCATTTTTGCACTCCATATAAATATTCATGTTTTGTATGCACATGAAATATCCATGATCCACGTTGAAATTCCCGAACACATAAGAGCAATGCAAATGAGTCGGAGAATGGAGCTTGTGCCCAGGAGCGCTGGTCCTGTGCCTGCTGCCGTGGCCCTCAGTGGTGGAAAGGAGGGAGTCAACCTCTGTGGCTTCAGACTGGTTGTTTTTTTCCAAGCCGAGTCAGTGCATTGTTCTCTTCAACGTGTTTGTCTTCCAGAAAACACCACCTTGGTAATGCTGGCACACGGGGAACAGAACACGAAACTTTGTTCTGTAAAGAAGCAATGAACTGGGGTTGCTTACCTCTGTGGTTTTGTGGGTGTTTACTCTGTGGAGCTCGTCACCCATTTATCTGGTGAATTCAGGTATTCCTTTGGGTACCTCGCACTTTGATCCCGTGCCATCAGATTGGCTATGTCATTTCCTCTGAAGTATGCTCAAGTGGGAGGCGAGCCTCTCGGCTAGCTTTTTATCCTCCTTTTCTTCCCTGCCTTTGAAACCTTTGTTTATTAAAAGCGGCACAGTCTGTGTTCCTCATCAGGTTGCTTGGATACTGTACATAGCAAATGCTGGTGCTTCTGAGCACCTCAGCTATCTTTGATGGTTGGAACTTGGCAGCTCTGAAGGATCCAATTTGTTTTTGCACAAGTGTAAGTCGAAGGTAACTCCTCTGAGAACAGGGATGTTGCCTGCTAAAGGGAACCGAGACCAAGGTGCCCTGCTTCATTTGCAGCTCCTTCATCCAGTGTCCAGCCAGCTTCTCTGGGACCCATTACTGGCTGTAATCTCAGAGCCTGGCTCTATCTCAGAGAACTCAATCCCCATTTTTTGGTGTGTTTGCAAATTGTCACTAATTTGTGCACTGCTTACAGAGTAAGATCTGACCTTGAGAAATGAGAGATTGGGGGGACAGCAATAAGGAAACAAAGAGCCTTGGAGATGGAGATCGGAGGAAGCTCTTCAGTCTGACTACTACGGAAAGAGACTTGGAGATGGGGTACCAAGGAATGTTAAGAAAAGGTCTGTTTTTTCAGGAGGCAGCTTTGTAGCTCACAAGAGAGCTACAAAGTTATGGGTAAAATCTGGTGTTTGAGGCTGAAAATGAAGAAGCCAAGGGTCTGTTCACCTTGTAGTTCCCTGCAATTTAGAGTGAGAATGTATCACCTACAGCCTGTGGGGCAAAGTTGGCCACCAGCTCAATGAATCTGCATGGATTTTTGCCACCTTCTTTCCCACTTTTTTTTTTTCAGCTGTGGATGTGATGTGAATCAGATTGTTTCAGAAGCTCGATTCCTGGTGCCTTTTTTCTTGAGCCTTTCTGGCCCCTTCCTTGTTGCTTGACTGCAAGAGCTCTTGGGATGACTTGAGCACTAATCCTCAGTTCTTGAGGGTTTTTCCAAGCTTAGGCCCTGGAGAAAGTGCATTCCTGGAGCATAACTTTACTTTTTCCTCCTTTTTTTTTGAGGGAGGTGATAGGATTTTGATAAATTACCTTGAAATTGCCATTTGTTATGTAAAGGTTATACCCATACATGACATTTGTTGAATTCTCATTTATTTCTGCTTCTAATGCTCATGCTGGCCTAATTAAATGTTGTTTTCCTGCTGGATTGTTAGATCATCTCAGCCAAATAATTAGATTGGCTGATGATCTGTGACATACAGTTTCTTTGTCTTTGTATTTGCAGCTTGCTTTTGGGGAGCGCAGCTTTGCTGCGGGTCTGTCAGCAGATGGACCCGTGAGTGACAGCCACGGCACCTCAGTGGGAGAGGGTGGGCATGAGTTGGGAGGGTCTGGAGCTCCTGCTGATGTGGGGCTTCCACAAACCTTCAGCTGCTATTGTGTGACTTTACCTTTGTGAAAACAGCTGGTGCTTCTTTCTTCCCATCATTTTTTTTTTTACTTTCCCTACCAAAATGAAGCTCTAAATGTTTTATTAAATGAAATCTAATCATTCTGGCTGAGTGCGTATCCTTTATTTTATTAAAAAGAAGACAAAAATATGAAAGAAAAGTAATTGTGTGAGGAAAATACACTGTGCCTCCTGAGTGCTGCTTCTTTCAAAGCCTGGGTGCTCTTTCTATTGTATTTCTTCACCCTGATTCTTCTTTCTGTCTGAGCTGGGCTCGAGATGGAGCTGCAGGTAATGGGAAAAGTTTGTGTAGATTCTGGGCTTTGGCTCTCAAGGTCCCTTAGATCCCAGCACAGCTCAAGGTTTCCTGGAAACCAGAGGAGGAAGGTTGAAGAGCACAGAGCTTAAGCCGTGCTGTGTGTGCTGCAAAGCAGCTGCTCTGGCCCATCTGCTCGGTTTTTCTAGTGGCGTAACACGTCGGGCACAGGCTGCCTTGCGCCGTGTGAGATGTTCTCTCCTGTCCAGCCCGGGAGCGGCCCAGCTGCAGCCCTGGGACGGGACCATCCATCACGGTGATGCGGAGGGTGTACGCCATGCTGGGCAGCGCCAGCAGGAGGGAGAGCACTAGACCCCTGCCCTGCCAGGGCATCTGCTGCGGGCCAGATGTGGCTATTTCTGTCTGCCTTCTGCTTTCTCCATTAGCTGGGACGTGGGTCTTGCTGCCCAGTGGCCAAGGTCTAGTGCTTTCACACCAGGTGTGGCTCCAGAGGTGCTGGGCAGGTTTGGTGCCTGGTGGGAATCGGCTGTTTCCTTTCTTGTTGGATTTGTGTAAGGCTGGACAGAAGGGAAGCAGCTTCTCCATACTGAGCATGTGTATGTTCTGAGGAGCGCTCCTTGGCAAACAGTTTTGGCAACACGTTTTACTCTTTATTCCAACTTAATATCCAATATTATCAAGTCGTATTTTCTTACTGCTCCGATTCCTTTTCAAACTGGGAGAAAGGCTGCACCGTTGGTTTCTGTGAGGCATCTTGCAGCTGAAAGACCTGGGCATGGTTGGGGTATCCTGTTTGACAGGAGCTTCAGCCTGAGAGCAGTTTGGGCATCAGTTTCAGGATACAAGTTTATTATATACTTTTCTTTTTAAATGAGTCTCTTGCATAAAAATGAGTGTGTCTCATATAGGCTCCCCCCTTGCTGTTTTCAGTAGCATTTAAAATGATGCACGTTAGTGGCTTAGCTTGTGGAGAAGTACTGTGTGTGCAGCAAGGGAATCCCTGTACGTGTTTGGTGCTGGCACCAGCATCTCGTTACATGTACCAGTGTCAGGATTTTTACCTGTCTTACAAAGTATTCTCCCCTAACAGAGATACCCGATACAGCTCCAGTCTTAAAATCATGAGAAGAGATGGATCTTTGCATAAGGATTCGGATGAGATCCTGACTTCCCTGGCTGCAGGTGCAATAATGCCTTGACGCAGGGAAGGAGAAATCACCGTCCAGTCCATCAGTTCATGCCTTAGATTTGAGGATGGATCAGAGGATGTCTCTGGGCTTGACAGTGTGTGATGAACAGTCCTGTACAGCTACATCAATTGATGATCCTAGAGGTCCTTTCCAACCCTAGTGGTTCTATGATCCTATGATGAAGTCTTTCATATCATGTGGTGGAACCAGGGAAATCAAGAATAGATATGCAAGAGAAAAAAATATTTTCACTTAAAAATAGTTTCACTTATTTTCTCCGGTTTCATCATTACCAATGAACAATGTGCAGCTGTATTATTTTCATTATTCCATTTAAACAACTTGGCAGTGCTGATTTGAATTTTTATTCTACCTAATGTCATGTTTAGACCCTAAATGAGCTTTATCCAAACTCTTCCTCAGGTAGACGAACAGAAAGAAATGGATTAGAAAATAGAAAAGAAATTGATTACTTGGGAATTTTTTCTTGAAGTACCTTTAAAAAAAAAAACCCCAAAAACCTACAAAGCTTTCTAAGAATCATTAAATATTTAAAGTTAGTTCATTAGGAGTAAAAATAAAGAGAATGTAATCCTTTAAATCCTTTCATCTGCCCTGACGTGAACTGGAGTGTTTAATGCCAGGAATCCTGGGATGCTTGCTGCTGAGGTACCTCTCACTTGTCCGGACCAGTGCCGAGGGCACCAAGTAAGGTGAATTTTTCAGCCTGACAGTCACTTTTGAAACCGGTTCTAGTGTGCTGGAATGAATCTAAGAAATGTAAATAATACTATTTTAAAGGGGGGAGGGGGGAGAAGCTGGTTAATGTTGAGAACAATTTGATTAAGAAAATTTCTTAAATTTCATCTGTGGTATATTCTAGGAAAAAATAGAGGAGTAGAGGGTAGGGGGTGAGAGCCAGCTCCCTAAGGAACCCATTTTTGTGGAATATTGGGCTTGAAAATGTCAAGAAGTGTGTTAATTGTGCACAGGGTGGGCAAATGGGAGTCAAAACGCCAAATGCTGTTTTGCTAGGATGCTCCTGAAGGGTGCAAGGCTTTGCTGTATTAAATCTGAAATTGTTTTAGAGATCTGCTCACCTGTAATCCTTCCACAGGCATGGACCTGCTGGGTGCTGTCCCGTGCTGGGTCACACTGGGGGCAGGGATTAACCTCCCGACTTGATAGTTTAACAGTAGAGGGTTTTCCAGTTAAGATCTGACAGTTAAACAATGACATTGCTGCTCTGACCTTGTTGTGGAAAGCCACAGAGTAGCCTTGAGACAGCCTTTTGTCTGAACGCTGAGGTATGAAAGCAAGACAGTCTGTCGCAAGTGGGGAAGCCAGGCACCAGCTCTGCAGAATCCCTTCACCTTCTGTTTTCCTGAAAGAATCCTAGTTCCTCCCCGTGGTGCTGGGGTGGGTGCAGAGCTAACTGAGCAGACGGGCAAACAATCGCCACCCTTGTGGGCAAGTTACTTTCTTAGGGTAAGAAAACTGAATATTTTGATTTGGGAAAATTTCCCTTTGGAACGTTTGCCAGTTTGCAGATGTTTCAAGTAGAGTATGGACAGTCTGTGGATGGTTGGGCTTGATGATCTTGGAGGTATTTTCCAGCCTTAATGATTCTGTCCCTGCAGCAGAGCCACAGGCTAGAAATATAGGTGTATTATAGAGAAATGTTTGTAATTGTTCTGCCCGTCAGACACCCAGACTTATTACAGAGGCTTCCAGCACAATTACCTTTCCTCTTCACTGGATGACTCTTTCACCCTGGTCCTTGGAGCGCTTGTTTCAGGCCGAGTCCTGCCAAACTTACTCCATGCAGCTGGCTCTGCCGAGACGGAAGCGTAGGGCCACGCTGCGCAAACCTCGCTGCCCTCCGCACCCTGCTGTGTGTGCTGCGGGGTGGGGAGGGCGATAGGTAACAGCAGGCAATGGAGAAAACAGTGCCTCGGCCTGCAGGAGCTGCAGGAGAAAGGCTGGCGTGTGAACTGCTTGCTGAAGTAAACAAGAGCAGTGGTGACAGGAACTGTATACGTTTTGTGTTCTTTCCTCATTATCGGCTCCTATTTTTGACGAGAAAATCCCCAAACTGCAGAGTAGGCAAACCCCCTGTTGTGTGCCAGGCGCTTGGAGCTGCTAATGAATGCTGATGGAGGAGAAGGACTCCAGTCAGGTGCTGATGTAAATGGGATTGTCAGCAGGTCAGAGACAAACATGAGAAGGAAGGCAGACATTTAAAGAGAATGATTTAGTGAGATAATTTGTATGATATTTTATTCCTTTCATACAGTAGAAGAAAAGCCTCTGAAAAACATAAATGAGAGAGGAGACGGCAACTGCCTGTGTCTGGGAAGTACAAGGCTGTATGGGAAGGTGACACTCAAATCGGCTGGAAAACCATCAGATGAGATGTTAGCTCTTGAGCTCAGTTGCAGGCAAGAGCACTGCTTGTCCCCCTTCCCCTTTTCCTTCTCCAATCCAATATGTGAAAGAGGGAGGAAGAAGGTTCAGGGCACGTCCCTCTCCCTCCACCCTGCCACGGTACGACGATGGGAATTGTGTACTATGAAACCTGCCTTAAGTCAAGAACGACTCAGCCTCTCATCGGGTGCAGATCCCTGAATCCATGGAGGTCATCGTGACAAGACTTGAGTGGGCAGCTTTGTCCTGTGTTCTGTCCCTTGACAGATAGAACAGATTTTTTTTAACCTCTTTGTCACTGGTAGATAGATGGTTTCAGAGATCACCACCTGCACTGTAGCCATGTTCCCCAGCGTGCGGCAGTGTCAGGTACTTAGTCTAAAGCAACCCACGGTACAAAAGGAAGGGTGCAGTTGGGTAAATGAGTTTCATAATTCAAGGTATTTATGAAAGGCCACCTGAAAAGGGGTGTATTGAAAGCCAAAGGTTCTCATTTTCCTTCCTCTCTAATTAATGCTATTTTGTGCTGGAATGGGCTGTTTATATGAGAAATTGCTTCCCTAACCTTATAGAGAGGGCAGTGCCATTGCAAGAGTGAGTTCACATTTTGCAGATTTCCTGTTTGTAATCAAACCTTTTTATTCTGAACAAAACCTGTGTGCCTTAAGCATTGCACAAAGTAGATGAATGTTATTATTTAGTGCTTCAAAACAGACACGTCTCCTTGAAAAGGAGAAGGTGACTAGTTCTGTGTTTGTGTCTCTCTTGTAACTGCGGCATAATACAAAATTCAAAGTTATTCTGATTGGAATTTTTAATGATCAGAATAATTGCCTTTAGCTGCCTTACACCTAACGTCTGCGTTCTGCATCAACGTGAAGGTGAACTAAGCGCAGAGCTCCCTCATGCTTTGAAATGATTGCAGCCCTTAATGAGTCTGAGGCTGTTCCCCAGAGATACTGACCACCCTTGTGTTGGACTGCGGTGTGTGCTCGAGGAGCTTAGAGCTTCTCCAGGAGCCACCTCTGCATCTCATTGGGTCAGGACCTGACTAGGTTCCTGGTAAGCCACAGAAGAAAGCAGCCTTAGGACAGAACCTGGATGAGCCCTGCAAGGCTCAGTTCCTTCCAGATGCTATTACATGAAGTGCCTGCTTCAGTGGACAGAAAGTTGAAATCAAATCAGTCTGTGAACATTTGATTTCAAATTCTGCTGCCCCCGAGGAAGGCAGAGCATTTCTCCTAGAAGAGGGCTCTTTCTTCTCTTCTTCACAAGCTTTCTGTCTCACTGAATGTCTCCTGACTTCAGTTCCTTTTTTGCCCTTTTTTCCCACCTCAGTTTCTAGGGAGACATCCCCTGAGGGACAGGTCATGCCCTTGGCATCGCAGACTGTGCTCCAGACAGTCCCGAGGCTTTCAGCTCTCCTGTGGATGTCTTGTTGAGTTTCTGGCAGGTACATGTGAGCGTTCATCGAGTATGGAGCTGAACCTGTATCCATCTTGAGCTGCAACTGGAGCTGGGCCCTCCCTTTCTCTGGGTTAATACTTACCTGTATAAAGTAGCAGAGTTCTGACAGAAGAGAGAAAAAACATGCAAGAATAGTTAACGGATGAGTGGATGGTTACTGGGCTATGCAAACCAGGTCTAGCTTCCCAGTCAGACTCAGCCAGAGCAATGCGGTTAATTACAAACTAGATGAAACTCCAGTGGTCAGAGGTGCTGGTGCTACTGGACTTAATATCCCATAGGGCTAAGGATTTTTTCCCCCCTAAAAAAAAAAATATTTAAATCAATACTTCTATGAAATGTCATTTCTACTCATCAGCTTTTTCTCATGGGGTAAAATGCATTGGCGGAACAGTCACCATGAGTTCCGCTCCTCCAGCTGAATTGGCAGGTCTTGTTTGGAGCTGGATGAAGGTGCTGGCTTAGGTTGCTCAATTGTTGAGTGTTTGATCTTTTTTTCATCCTGATGTCTGATGCTGAAACCAGCAGGATCCCGTAAGAAATCAGTGGGTTTTTTTAGGCTTTGTTTGCTTTGCTTGCTCATGCTTGCTTTCACCTTATCCAAATTAAAAATCGTAGGTCTTTTTATAGGTTCTATAAAAACACTTCTGGTAACCATTCCATACGTATTTGCTGCTTGTATCAGGCTCACTTTTGGCCGCTGCTGAAGGCAGAACTCTGACCATAACGAACTGATGTGGGCAGTCCTCTGTTCTTATGGGCTGCGGGTGACTACATCCCTCAGCTCTTTGGAGCAAAGTCACCTGTGGGCTGGACAGTTACTGAGAAGCTGAAAATGGAATCTCATCGTGTTTATAGAGACCCAGCTACTGCAGACCTATTGCAGAATTACCTGACCACGTATTTCTTAGTTCCTTGTCACACGTGCCGGAGAGGACCTAAAATCAGCCTTCTTCATTACACTGTCACTTGTCTTTTGGGTCTCTCTAAAGACTCTTGTGTAGCCCAAATGTCCCCGGTTAGAAAAGGGCACGGCTTTGGAGATACCAAGAGAGCTCTAGTGATTTGTGGGAACTGCAGCTCTGGTACTACCTTTAAAGCAAACCGTGGGGAGAATGTCCTCTGTGGCAGATAGCAGCTGCTTCTGTCCCCTGATGAGTTGCCAACGCTTGGATATTATTGATGTGACAATTGTTGTAACTAACCAGGGTATGGGTATGACTAACAGAAGCCTAACCTAAGCTTTTCCTGATCTTGGAGTATAGATGAAGAGACAAAGCAGAAGAGACCACAAACATCTTCATATATTTGCAGTTATCAAAAGTAACTTTTTCAGAGACTAATTATTAAAGTTCTTGAACACAAACCTAAAAGTTTTGTCCTTGAAATTGTTTTACAGACATTTAGAGTTTGTCGTTTGATTTTTTTTTCTTCTTAAAGCTGAAGGGGCATGTGCAGAAGTAAGAAACTTTTCTTGGACTTCTATCTGTTAATAATGAATGAGAGCTGAAACTGGGCTGTAGCTGTTACGCAGATGGGATGGTTTAGCTATTTTTATTAAAAGTCAAAATGTGTGAATTACAAATACATGCAGAGACAATCTCACAAAGGATATTAAAAATCCTTGTGAATGTTTCTGACATGAGGAAACTACCAAAAAATATGCCTTCACCCTGAGCAATAATGACAGTTTAACTTGGAAGTAATGGATATCTGAGTGATTGATCAGTTACCGTGTTCAGAGAATGTGAATGGGAGATGAAGAGGTGAATAGGAGAGGGTGATTATTTGCTATTCCTCATGATACTGAGGACAAAGAAATAAACAATGATAAGTTCAGGTATCAGATTTAACTATTAAAAGAAAGGGCTTCTTATGCACACCAGATAATTAAATCTTGGAGCTCATAGACATGGTAGAGACAAGATAGAATGAGTTAAAGAAAAAGGAAAATTAGCAAGCGGTCGCCTTCAGCCATCCTAGTGTGGTGCAGAAATCTTCTTTCCAGTGGAATGCAAAACCTCCCCAGCAGTCACACCTCGGTTGCCCTGGTTCTTACCCTTCTGAAGGCTCCACAGCTGGCAGCTGTGGGGAGGTAGGAGGTGGCATTTGAAGGACCTGCTGTCTTATAATCCATAAGGGCTCGTCTGCAGTATCCCGAGGACCTGGATAGGAGGGGAAATTTGTCAGTCCGTGTTTAAGAATAGTACTCTGTTTGCCGGTGTGGTGGGCTTGGGGACGCCGTTCTCAAGAGTGGGTGCAGAGTCTGTGGAAAGGGAGAAGGTATCTCGGTGATTGGTGGCACCTCATCTTGTCACTGAGGGCACCTTGGCTGTGTTGCAGCTTTGTGATGGCAGCAGAGCGAGTGGTGCTGTGTTCTTGTGTACACCTAGATTTTCTTCTGCAGAAAAGCTGGTTAGATGGGCAGAGAACTGGTGGTGGCACACCTCTCTGCAACACCAGACACAGCCAGTTCATGTGTCCAGCAACCAGGACTGGTGACGTGCTGTGAAGTGCTTCTCTGCAGTGTCCATTTAGTCTTGCTCTGCAGCAGTGGCACCTTCGGCACTGTAAGATGACCACTGAGACCGGCTCTGTTTGTGACTGCTCCTGACTTGCTGAATGAATTCGAGTAGCTCAACTTGGTACTTGGATTTTTTTGCCACTCTTTCCCTGGTCTGTCTGCTCAGGGTGAGCATGACTTGGCAGCTGCCTGTCTAGAAGACACAAGATTGCATTAAGGCAGCTTTTTTTTTAGCCTTCAGCATAGTTCATTAGCTGGCGTTGGGCACAGTGGCCAGTTGGAAGTGTGATGTGTTCAGGAACATCCCCCTGAATATTACCACCTCTACTTGCACTGCCACGGGAAGCTTTTTAGGACAGAGTCCCTTGATGTGTTTGTACAGTGCCTCACACTACGGACCTTACCGTGGTTGCAGCCTGCATGAGCTACTACGTAGATGTAATAAATAGTAATAATTAAGAATAAGTGCTATCTTTAGTGGCAAAGACTGTCTCTTCTTACTGGGCGTTCATTTTTTGCCCAGCCAGGGTGGCAGCTGAACTACAACACAGTAACTTCATCTTTTTTTTCAGTTAGGTTTGGTGAAAGCTTTACTAAATTTCCATTCCAAGAATTAGACTAAATCCAAATGTAGAGCTCTCTGGGGATTTATAATATGTTTAATCCTATAAACTAATGCAAAGGCTAGCAATGCTGTTGATGCTATTTTTAGGGACACAGCCTAAAATCCTGTAAATTTTTAGAGATGTTATCGAACGTCAGAGGACACGTTCACTTCCCAGTATATTTGTGGGGCTAATTCTGTTGACTACTCAAAGTATCTGGATTCAGCAGCCACGTAATTTTTCTCCTGTATCCCCCTGACTATTGATTTGGAGGATGGTTTGGGGGGATTTCAGTCTCTTTGCGTTATCTTTGCTACTTGGTAAAGTGTGGGAGACTAGAAAGGAATGTAATTTGGGGGGAAATAAGGTGTTCCCTGGGGGTGCCTGTTATTTATGTTTTGGATCTCATTCCCAGGTATCTGCACATCCATAAATGATTTGTACACATCCCAATTTACAATGGAAAACATTGTCTACTGCTAATTACGGTAACCAAAGTTCTTAGTGCCCAGTGTTAAGTGTCCTCTGTTCTTGGCTACATTTCAATCTTGGCAATTACACCATCTATGCTTGTGGAAAAGGTCCTGTCTGGTGTCTCATTCTCCTGCTGATCCTGACAAACTGCTTGGAGGCTGTTAATATTAAGCACCTTGTAGGTGAATTGGCCATCTGCAGCTGGTTGGCGGGTAGGTGCTCTGGAGGAGTTTGTGATTATGCTGGAGGAAGAAGGGGGTTGACTTTGTGGAAAATTTTGAATTTAGATCAATGTTCAGATCTACCGCGAAGGTGTTTGTAAACCCTTCTGTTACTGTGACATCCATTCCCATTCAGGAAGTCAGATCTAGGAAGCTGTTCCCATAAAAGTCTAGATCACGTTCTCAAAAAATGACCTGCGCATTTAAGGGCTTAATTCACAGAGAAACAACTTTGAATTTGTCTGTTGTTCCCTTTAAAGGACCAAAACAATGTTCTTACCGACCCTGTGCAAGCCAAGACCGGGACCAGTTGTGTCTTGCTAGTGCAGTATCTTTGCTTGCAGAAATGGGTATGAAAATGAGCACTAACTTTCTCCAGAAGAGAACTGGCTTTGATGCCTCTGCTGTGAGTTTGTGATGGGCTGTTAAGGATTAGAAACAATGAGGGTGTAGGTGTTGCTGTTGGTAGGTTGTTGCTGAAAACGATGAGTATTGAAGTGTTGCTTGCTTTACGAATTTACTTATTTGATCTTGGTATCTTCAAATCCTAGTGACTTTTTCTAGTCTGAAAGCTGATTAATGATCTTTACTAATGAAAAGTGACAGACTAACTGGAGGAGTTGATATTTTCAAGGAGTGCAGCTGCTGTAGCATTTCCTTCGAGGAGCTTTTACATACACCATGAGGGTTTACACAGCTGTGTAACTCAAACTCTTACTCTTTTCCCAGCTCCCTAAGACTAGGAAATCATTTGTGTGATGTGTGGTACTACCTACCCCAGTGTTATGTCACGTTACTGGTGACTGTGTGTAGCTGCTGCCATCTCCAGTGCGGTCAACTGGAGCCACAGTGGCCGAACGTTGTCCGTGTGCCTAAAGGTGTCCGCACACATAGGTTAGTTTGCATATGCCTGTGTGTGGATATAGGTGTGCACCTATACGCAGAGGTAGGAACCGTGCTGTTTGTCAGCCTCGAGGGTTTTTGTAACACGTGAAAGCCAAGTGAAATCACCGCCGCCATAAATCTGCAGTATGGAGCTGCACTGTTACAGTTTATTGATGTAAATCTACATTAACTATGTTTTATTATAAATCTTGTGATTTTTTTTCCCCCCCCAAGTGTTTGCCTTCTGTGTTTTAGGAGATAATGTAATCTTCACACCATACTACACTCTCCTATAGCTTCAGAAGGAGCTGTTATCAGAGGACTTGAGTTCTTAACTCCTCTTCTGCTTCAAAAAAATCTGACACTTCAAAATAGCGATCAAGGGCTTCAAACTGCAACTCATGAGTCATGTTCCAATCCTATTAGTTCCCCTACTATGACCCTGATTTACCGATTGAAAATGGCAGTGTTTCTTCCCCCTCCAGTGGATTGAGAAGGGTATGAGATGCCAAAAAATTTTTATTGTGAAGAAGCCAGTAACTTCAGGCTACGTTCAGTAGAAAGTACCATCTATCCTGCTGCAAAACCCCATGCATCAGAATGCAAGAATTCATCCCAGCTACAGCAGATGAAACGTGGGCAGTCTGTCGAGATAATTTTGAATATTAATAGTTAGTAAATTTTGTAAAAAATCTTTCGAGGAGATAAGGATTTGGTTGAAGTCATGTTGGTAATAGCAAACAAAAAAAAAAATGAAGATACTATTACAGAACGTCTTTTCTGGGCAGCTTAAGGTTTCTTTTTTCTGTGTGTCCTTCTACTCTTGTGTCACCGTAATAAAACTTCTCTCTTCAGAGGTATCTGCTAGAGTGATGATAATATAAGGCTAGGAAAGAAGTTCTTGCCCTGTGTCCCAAGTTACCTGACATTTCACCAGTGCTGTTTACGGGTCTGGACTTCAAGGTGGGTCACAGAATCAAAGCAAAACAGAACAAGGAACACCTTCAAAAATGTTTGCTCAGCTTGTTTGCTGCAGGTCTGGGAGTGGAAAGGAGCAGGTAGAAGCAGGGAACTTGACAAGGTGGCTTTTCAGCTGAGTAAAGAGTGCTGGGACTGTACCCTCATCGCATTCTGATGGTCACCAAATGGGTTGAGGCTGGTGGTGTAAACCCAGGGTCAGCTTTCCGGACTACCTTAAAAGCAGTGGGACGTATCTTTGTTGGGTTTTGTTTGAGTCTCATTTGATGCACTTGGGAGTCTGAACCTTTGTCCTGGGTTCATTTTTGTGCTTCTGAGCTGGAAAGTGCTACCGGTGTGGGTGGGATCGATCTCAGTTGGTTTAGTTCCTGGATGGTAATAAAAATTCCTGCCATATGAGGTGACTGTAACAAGATGTAAATTAGATATGGATGATGTCATAAATGCACGATGACAACCTGGCGACACAAAACTCGAGGAGAAAGGCTTATGCTGTAAATGCAGTGTGTGGAAAACGAGAATGCCGGTGTTCTGAGAAGCATAACTGGGTTAGATAGCAAGGAATCCACCTCCATCCTCTAGGGCTTTGAGACACTTGGATGTAGAGTGGCGCATATTTCACATTGCTGGATTTTGCATGGTCTTCCATTCGTATTTTTGCAACCCTCCATCATCTTGATGAACTATGAACGTGTGCGAGGGTAACGTCCTTCTGTACGTTATCGTTTGCCGCTAGAAAATGTCAAACTGATTCATGGTGCTTCTTAACAAAAAGGAATATTATGGTTGTTACGACTTATGAAACTGCTGCCTAACGTATTTTGCCCCATTATCTAGCTTGTTATTGTTGTTATAGGTGCAGCATGTCTTTTAGAAATGCTTAGACATCTCGAGTGATGGGAATCGACAATGCATCCCTAGATAAGTTAACCAGAAGTTAGCCCACCCCACTGTCAGGCTTTGAAATGGCCTCTTGAGGTTTTTTCTTTTGGTCCCTAACTTTATTAGGTTAAATGACAAACATGGCAGAGTTTTGTGGGGTTTTTTCCAGTTGTAAAACATTTTCAGTGAAACCAATTTTGATTTCAAAAATTACCAAATGTCAAGCAAGAAGAAAATAAGTCAGAAGCTCTTCAACAAATGTTTTTCTTAACCCTGGGAATTGTTTCAAATTACAGCAAAGTGGAGAATTACTCTCAATGCTCAAATTTCCTATGATTTGTTTTCAATTCCTGATGCATTTACATGTCAATATTCATGGTAGCTTTTAGATACCTAGTAACTCAGTAAAAATGCCATGTTCGTGTTTCTCTGGTAACAACTGGTTTGTGCTTGGGACCATAAAAATATCCCTTTTGAAGTCATAGGTAGATCAGACATAGGGTGGTGGTAAAGAATCCCAGTCAGGGTTGCAAGACGTGATGGCTTTTTTCCTGTGGTCTGCAGAAAAAACTTCTTCCATCCAACAATGGCTGAGGGACCATATAAAATAAGGAAATGGGCAAATCCCTCTATTTTGTGTGTTCCTGCTTTGCAGCAGAGCTTCTGCCTGGAGCCTTTCCTGCCCAATCTCAGCTTGCTCCCCGGTGCTGATTTATTAGAAGGTATACGAGTTGTCTCAAAGATGCTAATCCCCCTGAAGATTTTTTTTCTTTGTATTTATTTACTGACATTTTCCAGGGTAGACCCAAATGAGCTATGATAAATAGGATTCCAAGACATGTGGCTGGCCAGAGTCAGGGAGTCACGGCCGTTGCCCAGAAGCAAGCTGCCCTTCGTTGTGGTCAGTGCCATTCATTACGTGCATCAGCTGCTTGCTCGACCCCGGAGTGGGGGCACTTGAGGATCTCATGGCTGAACGTAACTGTGGTTAAGCTCCTCAATGACAAATATGCTGACCTTTAAAAGCTGGGGTCTCTTTTCCGATGTATATCAGCAAACAAGCATTTGGGGAAGGGGAAAAAAAAAAAAATAATAAATCTGCAGCTGCTTTGAAAAGTCTCAAAACAGCGACTGTCAAAACAGTGTGGCTGAAATGCACTTTAATGAATGTGAATAATAGAAACCGATTTCTGCAGACAGGCTTTTCAGCTGAACAGTCTCTTCAGTCTACTGCATTTCATTTCGGTAGCTTATCACTGACATTTTAACCAATCCTTCCCAGGGTCCATCTGGTGGTCCATCTGTCTTCAGCATCTACGGTTCACTGTGCGACAAATGATGTATAGACTATTAAACAATAACAATTAGTCGCAACATTCAGCGTAAAGGTTAGAGAAATTGCATACTTCTGTTAACAAACAGTGTCAGGAAGAATGTGGCGAGTCAGACAGAAAAAGCATATATATTGCAAAGCAAAACATATTTAGGTCAACTGCTTTACTGTGATTTTGTTTTGTTGTTTGTTTCTTTTTCCCCTACCCCTCAGGTCTTGTGAAGAGCAGATGTTGCCTGTACAGTGCTTTGGTTATTGCAGAACCTTTTTAGCACAGCGGTGTTCATTATAAAGGTCAGATTGACATCCAAAGCAAAAGACTCAAATTGTTCCTCAACCAAATATTTGTCATTCACCGTACCGTACTTGAGGATCATCACCTTGAAGCAGGGAAATAGTAAGACCTTTTTCATTTAAAATGGCATGGAAATTTTCCTGTATTGCTTCAGTGTGAGCTTAACACTTGTTCCACCTCTTGTGGTTGAGCAATCTCTCCCCTCACGCAGAGGGCTTGTGTATGGGCTGCGTTAAGTTGCCTGAGGCCAAGAGAGCAAAGAGTTAAGGAGAGAACTTTGTTGGTTTGACTCCTGACTCTCTTGAGTATCTATCTGTGCAAAGGGAGAGGAGAATGGGGAGGAAGGCCACAGCACCTCAAGAGTCAGAGCAGTGCTGGAGAGCTTGCCCAAGGTAAGCAGTCAGCAAAAGGTGCTACAGGAAAAACGGTGGCATAGTGTTGAAAAAGGACAGAAAAGCGAACCAGGGAAGGCGGCAGAAGGCACGACCTTTTTGCATGGCACTGTGCATCAGCGTGCTTTAGTAGCTCAGCAATTCTCTTTCAGTTATTTCATGCCAAAAAGTGGCATCCATCCAAATTCCTTGCATGCTATTGATCCGTTCTGGGAGGTGCAACTTTCCCACCTGTTGGCTCCCTTGAAAAGAATATTGAATGCTTAATGAGGACGTCTGACCCGGTAAAATGTGACTGGACTTGCCAAGTACGGCCCCACTGTAACAGATCTTGGGAAGCAGATGGAGAGGACAAATCACATCCATGCACTTGCAAAGTGGAGTTGGTTTTTTTTAATATTTTTAAGACCTCTTCTGGCATAGATTTTTTAATTATTTTTTTAGTTTTATTGTTCAGGATCCTACAATGAATTGGAAAAGAGATGTGGTCTTGATAGCTGAGATTATCTTTTCTCTTCTGACTCTGTGATTCTGGCACCTTTCTTTTTGGAGACACACAGGCTCAGCTGCTGCCCCCTTAATTTCTCTCTTCCCCTCTCCTATAGCCCACTTCAGCACCAGTATCTTTGTTAAGCTTCATCTTCTCGTTGCATGACCAGATGATATGAGAGAATGCATGGGGCTACTTAGCTTTAAGTACTCTGTTCTTAAATATTGTTTCTGATGGGAGAAAAGGGTGGTTACTGCCCTGAGGCCTGGACAGAAGAGAGTTTTAACCTGAACTTTCAGAGATTGAATTGTTGTTGTTTTTAAGAAGAATCATATTTAAAAACTCTGCTCTGATTTATCCTAGGGGCGGTAGCAGGGAGTTTTTCTGCTCTGCTAAGTCCACGAAGTGAAAATAGATGCACAAACTAGCTCACATTTGTTGGGGGTCAGTGGGACTGTATGTTACCAGTGGATCATAAAGGCTTTGACCCTTTCAGGGCTTGGCAAACCACCCTGGAATATGTGGCTGTTGCTTAACCCGGATGGTTGTGGTGGATTCCCTTGCCTTAGGGAAGCACAGACATGACTCTGAAGAGTTTTGGAGCATGTACAAGGTAGCAGTGATGTCTAGAGACATAAAGAAGTAGTGACCTGAGAAGACCAGGTCATACGTATAAGGGGAAAGGCTACGAGAGGCAGAACTAGGGAAGAATGTGGAGGAGGATGACAAGCTAATCACTGTATTCCCCTCAAAACTGTGATGCATCGCACTAACACACTTGGTTCACCTGCAGCTGGGATATTTCAGTCGCCCGTTGGCTCTGTTTAAGACATTCAGAGCATTAAGGATTGTATGCCTCAGCCTGTGGTGTTAAAAAGGCTTGGAAATAAAGCAGCAGACTCCTTGTATGCTGACTGCTGGAGTCAGTGTCGTGACAGGAAGACTTTACATCACAGCTGTGTGCCTTCAATAAAAGTGCATTTGTAGAGTGGGTAAGTGCTCTGGGATCCTTTAGGATGAGAGGCATGCTTGAAAGGCAAGGCAGGGCAGTAACTCGGTCTACCAGACTGTAGCAAAAATCATAATTCTATCTAATAACTTTCAGTAGTAATACAACTGCTACCATTGTTTTTAAATGCTAAACTGGGCGGGTGTAGCTTTTAGGGTTTTCCAAGGCCACGCGTTTCTACCCAAAACACACAAAGCCGATTGCTGATTCCTAAAAAACAAACTATTAAAAGCCTTAGTTTTTTTAAGTACCTCGTGAATTACGTGGCTAAGTAAGTTGTGGTGAAATACTTGACTCATTTCTTTGGTTCCTGCAGTCGATAGTTGCCATAACGTTTGTTTTCCCTTGGATTTTTTTTTTTAACAGCCTAATGCAGAGTGCCTAAATGTTGCACTTAATTTATTTTTCTGCTTGAGTGATGAATGCCAATTTGTCTTGAGGCAACGGTTTCACTGCACCATCAGCAAGTATTCCTCTCAGTAGCAAATGCAGTCTGATACAGAAACCTTAAGAAAAAATACCACTGTCCAAGAAGAGTTTTAGAACCAAAGGCGAGAGTATCAAAGTTGCTGTAACAGCTTCTGTATCTGGAAGGCATGATCGTCTTTTCCTCACGCATTTTCGGAATGAGGTTGTTCTTTTAGATGATGATCTCGATGTTGAACTGCGTCGTTCAGCAAGCGCAAGGAACCATTGTTGCTGCGGCTGGATGTCAGCTCTGGCAATTGCCAAACAAAATCCATGTCAGGTCTGCCTGGGCAAGGAGCTCGGATGCTGTGTGGCTGGGCAGGCTGCGCTGCCTGCACTGTGGGCAGGGCTGGAGCAGAGCAGCTTCAGCTGCGTCTCCCCAGCCCACGGCTCTCGGGAGCTGCTGGACTGTGAAGGGAGACGTTCATGATTCACATCAGGATCCCTGTAAGCCAAGGTCTAAGTTACCACGCCTGGTCCAACCCTATCCCATGCAGAGCTGTCAGGCTCTTGTCCCACTTCACCTATGCCCTGGATAGGGATGTATGGGTTTATTTTTTTGTTAGGCCGTATGGTTTTAGTTTTCCCTTTGTTACCTTGAAGGTGCTCAACTGGTAGTCTTGGAGAATAATATCCCCTTTTCAATCACAAAGCAGAGAACTGCCTCTGAAATGGCAGCACGGGTCTCAGTCTTGACCTGCAGCGAGCTGAAGGAATAGCAAAGACCAAAATGCTTTTTGATTCATACTGGGACGAGACTGCCATCCGAGAGTGTATGGGCATCGGGCAGTGCTGTCATCTTACAGACCACCCACCCTCCCCAAGAGAGACTGAAAATTGTGCCTCTATTTTTGTGGGCTCTCTGGGATATTCTGAAAGATATAAATTTGCACTTGGTTTTGATTTGAAACAAAAGCTTGGGGTTTTTTTTCCCCTCCCTCCTCTGGAGAGAATATTCCTTTCACTAAGCCAGGATTTTGGAGCAACGGACACTGTATTTTTTAATAACTTGAAATGTATCTCTGCAAAGTTGAAGGTTTCAAATTAATAATGTTAGAATATGAATAATTAGAACTTCCTCAAAACTGTTTTCAGAGGATAAAAACAGGAGCACTACTTTCGGTTTGTGGGTTGTTTTCGTGGTATTGTTTTTTGGTTTAGTTTTGGTTTGGGGTTTTTTTTTGTGTTCTTTATATCAACTCTGTTCACTTGGGAAACCCTTCAGCGGGTGCTGCTCTTCAGCAGGATCAGCAGTTTGGTGCTGAGCAGAGAGGGAGGTCTGGACTGATGGCGAAGCAGCAATTGTTCCTGGCTGTTGCTGATCTGAGGTAGCTTCCAAGTGACCAAACCAAGGTGAAACGCCGTGGGCTGCTGTATGGCCTGGTATTGCCCACTGATGGCCAGGCTGGGTAAGGGAACCTTACTGGTTCTCCTTGCAGTTCCCAGTCACTCCTGTTCCATCCCGTGGCTGACGGTTCCTATAACTTCGGAAGATGCTGATTTCCTTTGAAGGTTTAAAATGGATTTGGTACGAGCTGGGTTAAACTCACTGTCACCGCAGTGTGCTGAGTATCTCCCTGTATCGGACCCGGCTTTATGGTTTGTATTTTCTGCTGAACTCCAAGGCTTCCTGCAGGTTTAATACTCCATTTTCACAGGGCTTGTTTTCTCGTCTTTCAGGCAACTTTTGTATGCTGTAATCAGGTAGAAATATTGACTGCCTCTTGTTGCAGCAAGGGCCTTGGGTAACGCACAGTAATGGAACATCAAATATAATTGATAATCCTATTTAAACAAGAACAGATCTCCCAGTGAAGGACTCTGTCTAGAGCAGAGGTGTTTGTACCAGTCTAGATACAAATATTACTGTATAAAACAATCCCAAAGACAGTCTGTTTATTTTATTCCGAAATACTTCAAGTCATTTGAAAGCTTTATCCTTGCTGTCAGATGATCTTGCCACCTAGAAGCGCTCAAGACAGTTTGTTCCTGGATCTGCTTTGACAGCACGTCCAAGCAATTCTTTAAAGTAACAGTACTAAATAAGGAGCGTGGGGTTTGGTCATTCTTCCAGGCTCAGCTCTATCTGCATCTCCTTTCTAATCACATCAAAAGACCTTCTAGGTGTCTGGCTTGATAATATTGCGGGTAGTAAGAAGCGAACAGGAGCCTGGCGCAAGGTGTGCGCGTGGCGTCGCGCTGGGTTTAGCTGACCGACGGCAGCACGCCGCGATGCCTGACCAGAGCCGCCAGGTCACACCATTTGTCTCCTGCCAGCGTTCGGCACCTTGCTGAGCCTCGTGGAAGTGCTCAGAAATAAATCCCTCAAGCCAGAAGCAGGGAGCCAGCGTCTTGCTACTTTTTCCTTGCTTTCTGTCTTTGACTTTACTACACAGCTGCTTTGCTCCTTTCCTTAGGAAGAACAGCTACAGGATCTGCCCTCAGATTGCCAGGGTTCTGTGTTTGTCAGCAGGGAGCTACCACCACCAGCGTGAGAGGGAAATCCTCTGTTTCTCGGTCACTTCAAGCTCGGTAGCAAGGTTCCATCGCTGTGAGGACCGGGCTTTTTGTGTTGTGTTTGTACACTGGGAAACAGCAGGGTCCCCATCGAGGGCTGGAGCTCTTAGATGTTATTGTAACGAATCATGTGAGAAATAATAGCTGTGCTGGTAGGGAACCAAAGAGGAGCTCTGTGGGATGCCTTTCCTCAGCCCACGTCCTTGTAAAGGTGCTGGGTTTAAGCTGGCTGTTCAAATTAGCTTGTCCAGCTTCTGATACAGAGGGGACTAAATGGATTTATCTAGGGTTTGCCTGCTGGTGTTAATCACTGTGTGATGGAATGTTCCCTGTGGCCTCCACGAACACTGAGCAAGGCTGCTCTGTGTGTGGTACAGTTGCATTTGGAAGTGAATTCAGAATGAGCTTGTGTTTTGAGGGCTTTATGTATCTGTCCTGTTGGTGTTGGGAGTGTTGGTGTACTGAGAAAGCCTTCCTGGCTGGATTAGTTCTTGTACGTAGAAAAGGCTGTATAACTGAAAGAGGGCTTGGAAAAGGGTCACAGCATGTTTGAGAGAAAAGCACAAGTACCAAAATAGTCTCTTGAAAGACTAATATGACAGCGGTGGGCTCTGACTCAAGGGGAGGCAAATAGATCCTGCAGAGCTCGTAGGTGCTCTGGGATTTTCCATTCTGGCAGAAGGGAAGGGTGTTGGGGCAGCACAGGCTGCCTCAAACTACTGGTTGGCTATAGCTGGTTGTCTTGCGGAGCAGATACCTTCATGATGGCTTCTTCGTGCCTTCACACATTTATGTGGTAAAAGATCTTAGTGTGGAGATTTTCAAGTACAAAGAGAAAGCCAAAACAAAATCTTTCTGCCCTGGAGTGAAACGTACTCAGTTTCCTGGAAGCAGAAGTTCTCATCTAAGTGGTATAGAAGTTGAAGTGTCTAAAAAGGATTGTCCGGCTTCCCAGTGTAGCTCGGTGCTTTGGCTGTTTGCCTGGTGGGCTGGGAGGAAGCCCAGAGTTCAGAAGATTTTGATGAAAATTATTCAGCCGCAGCTTCTTAAGGCCTTGAGAAGCTTGTGAGAAGCTGAACTGGCAAGAAATGGAGGTTTGAAGAGTCAGAATGACTCTGCTCCTCGAAACTTTTCTGTTCTGACAAACCTTTTTATTTTTTTTTAATTTTACAGCAGTTTTCTGTAACGGATCAACTGGTTCCAAGTCCCAGGGATTTAATAGTGACCGTAATACCCCTTAAGAGTGTAATGCTTGGGGCTCTATTCAGCACGCTACCATGGCTGTTGACAAGTTGATACAGGCAGGAGGGACCTGTGACCATCGCCTGGTCCAACTCCTGGAGCAGAGCAGGCCACTTCCACCCAAGCCAAAAAAAAAAACCCCAGCAACTTCCCGAGGCAGCTTTCTACAGAAGATACACAGCCAACATTTTTAACACACGGTGAGGCTCAGAGTGAATGAGACATTTTACTGAACTTTCATTTACGTCCACGCAGTGAAATTCTGCAGTGTGCACGTTTAATTTTTCTTTAATGCTGATGACCAAATTTCTACACGTGTGAATAGAAAATGATCCATGAGATCGAAGCCAGCAATAGACAGTGTGATGCTCGGGAAAATCCTGCCTCTACCAAATACTTCCTTGAAGTATTGGAAGTGTTTTGAGATAGATGCCAAGTGCTCTTGTCTCTTGCGTGACTTTGCAAATCTTGTGGTTTTCTTTCTTCTTTACTTGAGCTTGAGTTTTCAGGATCTTTAGGTTATTACAGCTGCACAGTAACAACGAATTAATCTGTTAAAGCAAATGCTTAATACGGGGTTCACGCGTAGTGGGTGTGACAGAGAAGTGACTTTCAGCCAGCAGGTGTTTATCCAGCATTTTCTTCGCCAGCTATTTGAAATAAGTTGTTTTGTTGTTTGTGTTGAGAGCAGACAGTTTCCATGTGAATTACTCGATTGAGAACAAACCAAATCCCCTTGATTTTGTGCTGGGGCTGATCCGCAGGGCTGTGGCAATCCCGGTGTGCTGGGGAGTGCTTTGGGAGGGAGCACATACCCATGGGGTCTGTGGCATGTTGCCTTTGTAACACAGACCCAGGTTTTCTTTTACAAGAACAATAGCTTTTACTTTTCTCTTTATATCTTATTTTCAGGTTACTTGCTAAAAAAAAAAAAAAAAAAAGAAAAAAATAGAAGTGTAATGTATCAGAAGTGGAGTTCTGCTGATTTGCACAACAAAACATCATTAGCTTTCATACTTCAACTGTCAAAACACGGCACATCTAATTTCCCGTATTGCACATCAAATTCATACTTTGTTTTTCTAAATATTGTTTATATTGTAGCTTTGCCTGTAAAGAACATCGTATAATTGTAATTATTATGCGTAATTATTGATCGAAATTGCTGGGCTTTGTGCTTTGTTTTCAAATCCCGGTTCCTTAAACTTTAAAATGCAGCCCCGAGGGTGTTTGTGTTTCTTGAAGATGAGGGTACGGTGCCTTTTCCAACGTGTTTTCAGGGATATGGGTCAGACTGAAGGTGGAGCTGAGTGAAATGGGAGGGGACAGCAGTGGGTGCTGGGGTTGGGAGCCCCTCGAAGGTGAACAAATCACTCATCTGGTTGGGAAGCAGATGAGGAGGAGCTGCTCCTCAGACCGAGCCAGCTATGTCTGAAAAAATCAGATGCACTTAGCTTCTTTTCCAATAAAAAAGATGAGATTGTTCAGTGTCTGGTCAGCAATTTAGCCAAAAGCAGAAATGGAGAGTGAATGGGGGTGTCTGACCTCAGTGTGGCCTTTGCTGGGACTTCTCCCGTTCATCAGATTTCCATTCACTTCCAGAGGAGCTTACGAAAAGAAAGACTTAATATAGAAATGGCACCGAAAGCCAAGAGGCCTGTGGAAAAAGATCGCTGACTTACATCTGTTTGGATTTATTTTTAGACCTGTGAAGTATTTCTTGCCTTTCTGCCTTGTGTCAATGTCAGCAAACCTGCTTGAGATGCCCCAGCTCTAGTTCCTGTTAGTTCCTAGCATCGAGATAGGAGCATCAGGAGCAATCTGGGGTGGGATGCTGTCACTTGAGGAGTCGTGATAGAGTTGGAGATCCTGCAAATACATCTCCCATTAGTCTTAGAGAACTATTTTCCTGTGCTGGGAGAGTTAATGCTAGTACTTGTGCCACAAGAAAGCTAAATCTCTGAGACCACACATTCAGCTTCTCAGGTGTCTGCAGGTTCTTACTGCTCCTCAGCTTATTATGTCAAGCCCAGGTTGACAGTGGAGTGTGCTCCCAGAGCTGTCTTTGCACGAGACAGAGCTGTGTCGCTTCTAGCACAAGTGGTCTGTGTTTCTAGCCCTTTCCTGGGGTGGGTTATTAGTTACTGTGAGCAGATGGAAAAAGCGGTAACTTCAGTTGTGACAATTACGTGCCGTGGGCCGACAGCGTCTGCAGCTCCTGTGCTGTGGTGACAGGCTCCTTAGAGATCGAGGGAGACAGAGGGAGATCAGAGAGCGTGCTTTGACTTGGCTCCAGTTCAAACCTCAAAGTGGCCCACTGAGCCTGCATCCTACTGCGGCAGAGGCTGTCAGCTGATGTCCAGCCTCTGCTCACCAAAGGCATGTCCCGAGAGGGCAGAGGACAGCAGCTCTTCCCCATGCTAGCAGAAGCGTGGGATGTTGCCAGCATAGCACGAGGGGTGTCTTGAGGCTAAATAAAGTGGTTTGAGTACCAAGGGCTTCACCCAGTCTGCTCTGAGGTCATAAGAAAACCGGAGAGGATCCTGGAGCTGATGAAGCTTCACTCCCAGCCATTGCAGGCTCCAGTCACTGCTTTCTAGGATCTCAGCAAGTTGTTAATGCTGGAGAGTTTGGGTCTGCTGTGCCTGTGGGGAGGCTGCTGCTCACAGGGTGTCATTCCTCTGGTTAAAAACCTTCTGTTGACACCCAATTTTCAGTTTATTCAGGGAAAGCTCACACTGCTTTATTTTTGTGCCAGCGTCTTCTCTCTTCACACACAGATCTTTCCCCTTCCTGGCATTTATCCCTGTGATGTATTTATAGACACTAATGGGCTTCTATCCATTCTCGGCTTTCCGTTGTTAGCAGAAACAAGTCGGGCTTCACCAGTCCCCTTCATGGGTGCAAAACTAAAGGCACTGTTGTAGTCTGAGCTGTTCAGCATTCTGTGTTCTTCCCCCAGGTGTCACCTGTGTGCTTTTAACCAAGTAGATGGTGATGCTGATGAAGTCTCTTGGTTACTTCCACAGGTGTCACTGTGGCAGCTTGTTGTCATCTTACATTCGGATCACATGCCCATATTCTTCTCAGTCACTTCTACTCTGATGAGCTCCTAATTTAGATCCCCAGGGCTTTTTTTTTTCCCTTAGGCCATTATGACCTGACGTGTTGTTATACTGAATTTCCTTCTCTTTATCTTACTCTTAATTTCTTTCCATCTAACCTTCCAATCTTCTTCTCTGGCTGATACAGCCTCCATTTGTGTCACTGGCAAATTTCATTAGTAGGCTTTTTGTAGCAAGGTCATTGAAAATATGAAATCTCAGCATAGCTCATTGTCATCTCCTATTTATCCACTTCCCCTGCTCTCTTACAATTAGTTTTTCAGCTCTCACCTTCTTCATCTCGGCTAATGAACTCCTGTCTGGTGCTTTACTGAACTCCAGGTAGTCTAGATCTTTCTTCGGGTTAGAAAATTGCTACCTTATCAAGGAAACCTAGATGAAGCCAAACTGATCTGCTGTGGCCTGTCACTTCTTGTCCAATCCACTCAACTTGGGGCTAGAAATAACTCAGCAGTTCTGCCCGTTTCATTTCCTCAATGCGATGTGCTCATTTGAGTTTTGTTTCCATCCATCTTCTGGTCCTTTCTTTCTCCTAGTTCCTTAGCCTGTTTGCTTTGACTCCTACATTCTCTGTTTGGGCCATGCTTTTATTTTCTTTCTATGATTCTTTCTGTGCCTTGCAAATTAGCTAAATACCAAACTCTTCCTGTGGCAAATGGTTAGTGTGAGAAAGGTAATAAATTGGTGGGTGCCTGCTCCTGTTGCGAAGTGTCTCCTACAAAGGATAAGCATGGTGTCTGGTAGACCTGACCACAGCAAGTTTTGCAGCATTAATAAATAAAGATCTCAGCGAGTCCTATGCAAACAGAAATGTGTACGGAATAACTTTATCACTAACGATTTGGGAGAAGTCTGTTTCACTTGCAATTAGTTTAGCCCAATGACTTTGAACCTCTGAAGTATTAAATGCAAATTTCTATCAGATCTCATCTAAAATGTTTATTAGAGGCTGGCTTTGATACGTTACCACTGTTCATAGTTCAATAGTTTTATGGGACCGCAATTTACATTCTTAACAGCTTTGGTTTAAAATTCCTGGTTTTATGGACTTGCATTTGGCTGTAAAATGTTGCAGGCTGAAGCTTGGCAGAAGGCCTCAGCTAGGGACTGCTTTTATTCAACTAATCTGAATTTACCTTTTTTCTCCCTTCTGTCTTCTCCAGGCTTCACTTTGTGCTTTGTAACAGCAACAGAAGATTGGAAGCAACATCTGGAGCGAAGAAAATAGTTTGCAACTCCAGAGTGCTGGATCATAGACTTGTAAGTTTAAAAACAAACAAACCACCAAAACCTTACTCCTGATGGTAATTCTTAGCACGTACTTTATTCTAAGTCAACAATGTATGGTTGTGATGGAAAGCCAGGTCAGGGCCTGAGCTCCGGGAGTGACAGGATCTGTGGCAGCAGTGCGTGCACTGGCTCTGGTGGCATCTCTGATGAGCAGCTCTCGAGCTGTTTATGAGCTGGGGACAGCAGCCTGTCTCCTGCTCTTTTTGTGTCCTTGGCTTAGTGCAGTATCGGAGCGAAGGAGTTGTTGGCTTTGTCTGTATCCCTAGAGATAATTACAAATCTCAACTATATATGTTAATGCTTCACATATTTAAGCAGTTGTTTATGAATATGGATTAGCCCAGCCAGCGAATATTAACAATGACAAATATCTGGTGTTCCTCGGCACCCTTTATCTACAGGTATTCCAAAATTCACTGCGGTTTTAACCTGCTGATTTATACCGACTCCGAGATACATGCAGAGGAATCACTGTAGCAAACTGCAGGGTAAACAAAGCAGCAAATTAAGTGGAGCAATTAACGTATTCAAGCCTAGTAACAAGGTCATCTGAAAGTAATAGACTTTGGGGGAAAAGCTGCCCACGTTAGAATTCAGCATCTCTGGGCTGCTGCCTTCTTGTAGCAAGGTAACAGTGGTAAGAATACTCGGAGGTTTTAATGGCAGCAAAGAGCCTAACAGTGTCGGTTTCCAGTCTGGTGCTGTTTTGGGGTGAGAGAGCGATGACAAATTTTGATGTACCAAGGAAAAGAATGAGGAAGTCCCATGGACTGCAGCTGAAAAATACAAACTAATAATAAAAAAAACCCCAGCACTTAGCGTCCAGTAGTTTTCAGACACCGACACTTTGAGCCTTCGAAACTGTTGTGTTAACTATAGCAACTGTGCTTCTCTGAGACGTGTCTCAATGACTCTGCATTTTTGCCAAGCTGCTTCATCTGACGACTGTCAAAAGTCTCTCTTCAGATGGATTTGTATGTTCCAGAACAGGGAATACGTAAAGGTCAGGAGACAGACTCTGTGTGTTAGAAGAATGATGAACTCTAGGCTTAGTATTTTTCATTAATACCTCTCACGTACAAATGCATTCAATGGAAATAAAGGGATAAGTAAAGAAGTGTAAAGCACAACAACAACCGAAGCATTAAGTGGAGCTGAAGAATGTTACGTGGTTCCAGGGTTGATGTCTATGGTTGTGGGGTTGGGTAAGAGACCACGCTGATTGTGCCTGTGGTGATCTTCAAAACAGAAACGGCTGGAAACATGGGGCAAAGACGTGTGGTCAGGTTTGGGGTGCGTATCATTCGCCATGTTTGCATAGACCTAATGAGCTGTTCCAAGATGTACTGGCCAAAAGAAAACAAGTCCATTCAGCTCCGGACTGCATGGACGTACTGGCTCTGGGTTGAGGACATAGCCCTGGGTTTTCTGAAGTACCTTCTGTTTCTTTAGTGCAGTCATGCCTTGAAGTGATTTCTTGCTAGCTCTTGCTCAGCTGTGAGCAGCAAGGGTCTGGGGGAAGGAGCCTTGCCCACGTTGTGTCAGATGGAGCATGCGGTGGTTACTGTGGTGGTATATGAAACGTGGAGGTTTGGGAGGGTGAGGCTTACAACTAGTGAATGCAAAGTAGGGAATTCTGCTTTGCTTTCAGAAGAAAACAAAATGCCTTATGGCCTGTTGATACTTCTAAGGCTCAGACGTTAGGTGCGGTTCCTGCACATTAAGTATTGTGTAATCTGTAGAGCTGGGACCAGGAGACTATAAAGTGGCATAGTAGAAGTTTCTGTGCAAGAACAAATGAGGTCATAAATTAGAGGCAAGTGGCAGATTTCATCTAATCAGAACTGATGATGCTACGGGAGACGCTTTGTGCTACTAGGAGGCATCAGACTAAACTACCTTGTGTTAAATACAGACTCCATATTTCATTTCAGTCCAGGATTTTGACCCAGCAGTTTCTCCTCAGTGCAGGGTTACAAGTCCGTGCTATTGCAGCTTTATATTCCTGTCATTTCAGCTGAAGATGTTCTTCTACTGTCTCATGTTCTGCTTGCTATGTCAATAGCTCAGTCATAGCATTGCAGGGGTAGGAGGGCTTGTGAGCATTTGCTCTCCAGTTCTGAGCACATTCTGTGATAATGCCAGACAGTTTTTGCTGCTTTTTCTGGCAAATGTTTGTGTGGAGCTGCATAAAGGGAGAGATGTGTTTCCTAAGAGAGATTCAAAGCTTCCTGCTTTCTCCATTTCTTGTTAGGAAATGTTGAAGGTGAAACTCATTCCTCCTGAGCAATGCTTTGAAAGATCCTGCCCTATAGGAAATGGAAGCTTGTGCCAAATTCTGAATGTTTCCGAACATTCCAAGTACTCCTGCCTCAGTCTGTTCCTGCTGGGGGGTGTGATTTTGGGTATCAAAACTATGCTGAGTGGAAATTGACTGAATCGGTTCTTTCTAAGTGACTGATAGCAGTGAATTTTTCTGTTATTTTAAATATATCTTGTTCATCTTTGGAAGGATAGACCTTATTTTACCATTGTTGATGTAACCTGTTAGCTGAAGAAGGGGAAATATGAGAAAAGGGAAACTGAGACAGGAGTGAATTGGTGTCTGACCAGCTAAACGCCCATCATAAATCTCAAAACCTCCATGGTATTTATCTTGCCTTAGAGTTATTTTTCACGATTCAACTGATTAATTTAATGCCACCACGACTGCCTTCCTGGAAGTGAAGCACTGCAGTCTTTTGCTTCGGTGGCAGAAGCTCCTTCTCCTGTAGTCAGTGAATAGAATGAAATGGAAATTGTGAAATGTGGTTTTCAAGTGAACTGGATGCTTTCCAGGTTTCCTTAGCGCAGCTGAAGCTAAGGCTGCGTAGGACACCACTGAGGCTCTCGACAAGATTCTAATGGAGCCCGAGATGGTGAGCTCTCTGTGCAGACAGAATGCAGCACCTTTTCTAGGGCTGTCAAGGATGAAACTTAATTGGGCGCTGCAAGAGACCAGGAAATAATTATTCAAACTGCCTGACACAACAGGGCATTAGAGGTCGCATGTCATGCACAGAATCATAGAGCACTGAGAGAACTCAAAGTCTAGACCAAGAGGATCATCTAGATATCGTAACGTTTTTCTACCTCTGTGGTTCTAGAGATCTTGGATGTAAGTGACAGTGCAGTAACAGCTGGAAAGTGAAGCCAAAAAACTCTAATCCCCAACTGTCACAAGGCAGACAGACCATGCTGGGCATAGGATAACCAAGGAGAATCTACGAGGAGTTCTCAGAAAGCTCCTGTTTTCCACCATGGCAGTCAGAGTCAGATGAACAAGTGAGTAATGTTGGGGCTGCCAGAGGATTTAAGGTATGGAAACAGAGAAAGCTGCTACAGCCTTGGCAGAAGCAGACAAGGTTTAGCTCTTGTTACTATAAGCGTATGCAGAAAAAATATAAGTTAAAAAAAGAACTGAGTGAAAAAAGCAAGAATACTGACCAAATTCCCAACATCTAGTAGAATTATGGGTGAGGAAAGCAACCACCAAATTCCGTTTCCTCACTTAGTGCTCCAGCTGGTTTCTTCCCACACGTCATCAAATCCTTTTATAGATGTCATTAGCCCGGGGTCTCCTCCTCTGACAATGTCAAGCTCTTTCTCTGTGCTAAATACATACAAATGAATATTAATACATTCATCTTTTGTTCGACTCTTCTAACTTAGAGCTACAGCAGATGCAAATTTTGCTCAGTGTGCTTGTATTCTGTTGGAGGCAAAGGATAACAGGTTTTTTATCAACTTCAATAACAGTAATTTAGAAACACAGATTAGGTAAGATGGGTTTCTTGGTGTACGAGTGGAGCGGCTCTGTCTGCAAACACATGATCCTGAGCAAATGCTCTCTCCAAAATACGGACTAAATTGTGATTATTTTGTACACCGGGAGGTGAATCTGCAAGGAATCCTGTTGCTAGATAACTGGATGGCATCCTGGTTCTTTGCCCGTAGAGGAAATGGAAAGAAGACCTTTAGATAACGCTAGGTAATGCTCTCCCCGAAGGCTTTCTTCTCTCATAGCAATATGCAGAATATTTCTGTGTATCACAGACATCATTTTGCCTTAGTTAAGGTAGGAAAAAAAATCCATTAAAGAAGAGTTAATCACTGCCAGCAAGAAAAGCCTGTTGCTCAATTATTTTCCTTACAGTTGGATTCTTTGTTGTTCAGCGATTTTTAATTTATTTGCAAGCGAAAGGACTTCCTTGTTCATCTCGGTAGCATTTTTTGGTGTCTTGTTTCAAACAGAAAGGCAGCTTATATCACTTGTTGTTTTGTAACAACAGAAGTGGAATAAAGGTGCTTTGCTCTATTATTTTTATCCAGCCTTCCGCGTGGATCTAAAGAATTGCTGTTAATAGGTCACTTAAAGTGCTGGGGAGAAGTGAAGAACACAGGAGAGGAGCATGTTGTAACTCAGTCATGAGGAACAGGATCTGTTAAGCCTCGTGGCTCATTCTTTTCCATATTTCGATGAAAGGAGGAAAGCTTTGCTGGACTGGACTCTCCTCAGCTTCTCCCCTGACACCCCATCCTAGAGGACTTGCTCGTGTGCTTGACTTCCATCTGTTTTTTGCCATGCCAGTTTGGAGTCCTCTGCTTCTGCCTCGTCCTTGTCAGTTCTGCTGGAGAATCTTCCTTTCTGTCTGGCACAAGGTGATATTTCATTCCCATCCTTCAAACTTAACACAGCTGGTGGGAATCTGATTTATTCTTAGAGCATCAATTCATTCTTTAATACTTGTCCACCCCAAAGTAATGTATCTGTAGAAAATGAACTCCAGGGTGGGGAAGTTCTGCCCTCAGATGCAGAAAGCTTGTGCTAGGATCAGTGCTCAGTTACTAACAACGATGTAAATTTGGAATGGTTGTGCTGCAGACTTCCCCATTTAGAGAGGGGTTTAAGTATCAGGTGTTGTGTCATAAACTCATCCCCCAAGTTGGCAATATGCTTCACTCGGTTTAAATGAATTTCACTTTGGTTTGGCTAAAATTAATTAGGGACAGCGTTAAGCTGTAGATACACGTTAACTTGGGAAACAGCTCCAGGTATTATTTCTTCTTACCTAGGGCTGAAGGTTCAGTCTGCAGCTCTACCAGCAGATCACTACGTGTGAGCACTTACTGATCCACTTCAGCACGAAGTGCAGGGGCTGAGCTCAGGATCTGCACAGGTCTGCTACAGCGGCTTTGTCTCATTTTGTTACGGCAATTTATTCTGTCTTCACTAAGAATATGAAGCTATCTGAAAAAAAGAATCAAATTAATTTATTGTATTTGCCCATGAATCAAGCCTGAAGTTCAGACTACTGGCTCAAAATAAGAGCTTTGTGATTTAAAAAAAATAAAACCCAAAACCCCAAAACATTTATGGGCTTCACAGAGTGCACATTGAGTGGCATATTTGAGATCAGCCTTGTTCAGGAAAGCTGTATTATTTTACACAATTAGATTATTTTAAAAGCATCCTGCCAAGAGAGTACGTAGCAAGAAGATCATTCAGTTATCCTGATGAAAAACCTTTGCAGATGTCGTTTGAAACTCGTCTCCAAAAGTCATTTTGTCTGTTACCTTTTCTCTAGTTAACATTTTCCTTCTCTTCTCCATGTATGCGTGGAGGAAAACAAATTGCAAGCCCATAACTGGACGATGTGTTGCCAGTTGGGCTGGAGTCGGCGCGGGAACCTTGCCACAGGTCAGCACCCTGCCGTGGTGTGGAGGGTGCCAGCAGCAGCCTGGGGTGCCCTGCAAAACTTGGCTCCCCTGGCCCTGAGGCGTTGAGGTGCTCACAAGAACAGGAGACTGGAGTGTGTGCTACATTGCCTAGGGGTACTGGGAGCTTTCCCCCTCTTCAAATCATTCTGGACTGGAACAGTCAGGTAAATGATCAACTTAGGCGCTAGTTTCTGAAGACTGAAGTTGTGCTGTATGTAACTTCTTGTAATACTTTTTTTTAATGCTTTGTACTTTTACTTCTTGGAGTCATCAGTTACACCATCAGAATTTAAAAAAAAAACCAGCATGAAATATTCATCTTTTTCTCTGAGTGCACTGCTGTGCTGCATTTTAACTCTAAAATGAATGTGTTAAAAAGGGAGGGGAGCACCGGCTAAACACATTGCATTAAATGCCCAATTATATTCCTAGCTGGAGCTGTAGTGATTCCGCCCTGACCTTTACTAGAGCACTTGCTCTCCCACTAATTATAATTGCTTGTTAAACTAACCTAACGGTGCAGTGCTGGCCTGTAAAGAGCTGTTGAAACTTGGGGCTTGGGTAGCTCTTCCCAGGCACCTCTTTTGTGAAGGCTGATGGAATCACAGAGGTTATTCCACTGGTCTGTGGGAGAACCAGGACCCGTTCCACCGTTACCGTTCACACCAAACCTTGCTGACCAGTTACAGCTCTGGTTGAGCCACCGCTGTTTTACTGAGTTGTAGCAAAAGCCCCTAAATCTAAGGGCTGCAGCTGTGATAAATAGCAGATAGCCCTTAAAATCTGAGGCATGGGATTGTTCGGGAATACTCCCTGTTTGCTCTATGAAGCTTTTTCAGACTATTCCAAGTCATCCAGTTGCCTGAATGTGGAATTAATCCCATCTTCAGTGGGAGTGGGTTCAGATCATAAGGAAAAAGGAAGCACTTCAAAGGCAAGATTGCTACAATGATTAAAAAAAGAGAGGAAAATGTAATGCTGGGGAGGAATGCCAACTAATATTAAGCTTGGAAATATCACAACCAAGTACATCCTACTTCTCAAACAGCAGTAAGGAAAGCTGTGCAGAGCTCTCCTAAGTGATGAGCTTTCAAGTTTGCTCCTTCAACTGGGAAAAAAATACGGATTGCATTTAAAAAAAGCCAAACCCAAACAAGCAAGGCAAACCCAAACATACCAAAACCCCCTGAAGTTTCAGTTTGGGGAAGTGTTTATTTTGGATTTATGTATCAAGTTGTTTCTTTTTGACATAAAAACTCTCTATTTTATATCCTAGATGGTCCTAGTCCTCACTCCCCATTTTTTTTTTAAGAGCCCAACTAATTCAATTTCCATTTGCTTCGGCTGACCTGAGTTCTATATTTTTCAGCAAATTGAGCTGCTAAGAATGAGTTCAAAACGAACTTGTTCCAAGAGGACTAAGAGGCTGTGCTGAGTTAAGAGGGGTAAACTGGTGCAAGTTGTTCAACAGTTCAGTTACTCATCTGAAAAGCTCTACAAAGCCCTTGAGTCTGTCTGAGCACCTGACAAACCTGTAAAATAAGGGGCGAATAGGACGGGGCTCAGGAACTGGTGTTCCTGCTGGGACTGGTGAAATGAGCATCCTGTTTGAGGCAGGATGTGGTTTGCAGGTGGTAGAGAGGAACTGGAGATCTGCCAGTGTGAATACCAGTACGGCATTCAAGTTAACTCCATCAGCCTCCCAGCTGACTCCAAGTGACACACGCTGCATGCTAATAAACATCATATGGCTTTTCAGTCTGCGGTGGGAAGGGCCAAAGCTGCAATTTTTCCGAAAGATTAAGGATTGCTCCTGATTTAATTACTAAGGTTCATTGCGAAGGCAGAGTATGGACAAAGGAAAAGATTTCCGTGTTGTGGCAAGGTCAGAAGTTAGTTTGGGTGGGATGAGGTGCAAGTGGCTAATAAGTTCCTGTTGAGAGGAGATTGAGGCTAATGGAAAGCTCAAGAGAAGGACCCTGGAATGTCTAGATGCAGCAGATGGAGAGAGTTGATCCCGCCCCTCTGTTCTGCCCTTGTGAGACCTCACCTGGAGTACTATGTCCAGCTCTGGAGCCCCCAACATAAGAAGGATGTCTGTTGCAGCAGTTGGAGCACCTGTTGGAGCGTGTCCAGAGGAGGGTCACAAAAATGATTAGAGGGCTGCAGCACCTCTCCTATGAAGATGGGCTGAGAGAATTGGGGTTGTTCGGCCTGGAGAAGAGGAGGCTCTGGGGGGACCTTATAGCCACCTTCCAGAACCTGAAAGGGGCCTCTAAGAAAGCAGGGGAGGTCTATTCGCAAGGGTTTGTAGTGACAGGACAAGGGGCAAGGGCTTTAAGCTAGCAAAGGGCAGATTTAGGTTAGACAGTAGGAAAAGGTTCTTTAATAGCAGGGGGATAGAGCACTGGAACAGGTTGCCCAGAGAGGTGGTGGAGGCCCCATCCCTGGAGACATTCAAGGCCAGGCTTGATGAGGTTCTGAGCAGCCTGAGCTAGTTGGAGATGTCCCTGTTTATTGCAGGGGGGTTGGACTAGATGACCTTTAGAGGTCTCTTCCAACCCAATATATTCTGCAATTCCATCTTCTGCAATTCCATCTTCTGCAGCATCTGTTCAGTTGGCAACTATGTAGTAGTGAAACGCAGGAAAAAGTTCAAATACCTCGTCAGTGAGACACCATGAAGGTTTCTTGGTCAGGGTTATTTTGTGTCATTTCTTATTTCAATACGCAGCAGCCAGCAGGCCACGTCTAAGTCCTAAAATAAGATTATAAGTTGTGTAATTTACTGTGCTGTCATGCCTGTCAGCTTCACTTGGTGATGTCGGTAGAGGAGCTATAAAAGGAGATGTAATGACCACAGGTCTCTGGTACCAATCTTTCTAATTATCAGTTTTTTAGCTTCTGTAGCTGCAATTGTGTAGAACCAGGTGAATCAGGAAATTAAAGTAGACTCCTATTGTTGGAAGGAGCATGTCAGTGTGGATTGTCAGTGGCAGACACAAAAACCAAGGGGACAACGGGAGGAACGTATCAGCCCTTCTGCAGGACTTCATCTGATAGCTGTGAATCGGAGATAGATAATTGAATAAAACACGCTTCCTTCCATCTAGCAGCAGTTCTTGTACCCAACTTTCTAGGCTGTTTGTCTTCAATAATTATCCTGGAGGAAGGAGATGGTACAGAAGCTGTTCCAGTTGGGAAGGGTTTGGGATTATAAATCTTATTTTGCACAGACTCTCCTAATGGCACAGAAAGGAACCAGCCTGTGCAGGATCAGGCTGCCCCAGCACACGTGCCTTATGGTCTTCTAGTTACTGTAACACACTGAGGCATGTTAGGCCAGGTAGAAAACTCAGAATACACCAATTTAGGTCAATGTGTCAAAGAAATTAAATTATTTTAGGCTACAGTTATTTTTGCTGAAGCCCTGTTAACAGTAAAACCCCTTGAAATTATCAGAGGTGAGTAGTGTGTTTATTTGAATCTGCGGCTTGACTGTCGTGGAATTTGTTTATTTAAAAAACTAAAAAGACATATGCTGAAAAATATTTGAATTTCACATTTGGTTGAGGACATAAATACAGCCGTATGGAAATTCAGTGTGCTGGTTCCCACAGCAGTTGTCGTTCTACCCAAGAACACACAACAATATTCTTACATTTTCTTCTAGAACTGAAAATCTACCATTGTCTGCAGAACAAAATCGGAGTGATTTCACATGCATTGGGGAGGGTGACTTATTTCTGAAAGAATGGCACTGTTGAATTTTGAGCTTCAATAGTCTTTCATTTCTGATGTATAATTTCCCATTAAGACAGGGTTTTGTACCGCTGTATTTCTATGGAACATGACAACAATTCTTTTTACAGGCACTTATTTTTGTAGTATTTCAAATGTGAAGATCAAAGTGATTAATGGATTCCATTTCACTGCAGAAACACTAAAGAGGATGCTTCCTTAGATGACTTCTGTAATCAGGTTTAATTAAAAGATTTTTTTTGTACTCCGCAAAGTGAGATTCAGATATTTATTTGAATGTAGCTATAGTCATTTAATTAAATCATTAGCAATCACAGAGATGACACTATTAGTTCAAGCTCACTTAGTGTGTATTTAGCTCGAGGCAAAGCCATGGGCAAAATTCAAGACAGGCACCTAATTTTTTTTGTTGTTGCATTAACATAAAATCTTGGGAGTGTAGCGTGTGGTTGTTGTAGCCGGAGTTAGAGCAAACGCCAATCAGTTTTACCTGGCACTGGAATCCAGTGTGCTGGGCCGGAGAGCTGCTTGGAAGAATGAGCTCCTGACAGGCAGGTCAGTGCAGATGAAGACTATGAAGAGGTAGATGCTGCTCCCAGACCTGCTGCTGATCGCAGAGTATCTTCGGGTGGTCAGGTGTGACTCGGGAGCCTCTGTGCTCCAACTCCACCCGCCCTCTTAATGAAAAGCCAACAGCTGTACAGGCACTTGCTGTTTCTCTGCCTATATTGTCACAGAGTATTAAGGGTTGGAAGGGACCTGAAAAGATCATCGAGTCCAACCCCCCCTGCCAGAGCAGGATCACCCAGAGCAGGCCACACAGGAAGGTGTCAGTGGGTTTTAAATGTCTCCAGAGAAGGAGACCTCCCAACCCCTCTGGGCAGCCTGTTCCAGTGCTCTGTCACCCTCACAGTGAAAAAGTTTTTCCTTATGTTTCTACAGAACCTCTTATGCTCCAGCTTGCACCCGTTGCCCCTTGTCCTTTCATTGGACAGAACAGGGAAGAGCCTGGCTCATCCAAGGTTTGTCATTACTCTCGATGTGAAAAGCTCGAGAGTGAGCATCTGTTAGTGTGGGTTTGTTGCCTTTTCATCTTCTTTTTATTCTGTGTCCTTGTGTCGCTGAAATCTTCACCTCGTTCTACAGACATGTCCCTTGTTGATTTCGGTGCAGTGGCACACAAAAATCTGGAGGTGAATTGGATGCCAGTCGTACCTCTAATGAAGAGTAGAAACCTTATTTCCATCAGATGAGCGTGAGAGGAAAGGAGAGAAAAATCTCAGAGATGCTCTAGGGACACAGCTTCACAAACTTGTCCTCAGCAGGGACTTCCAGGGCTGGCTGCTACCAGGAGCCTGGTGTCTCAGAGCAGAGCCCCAGCCCCTGCAGAGACCCCGTGTTCCTCCTGTGCGGTCAAAAGCTGCACGTCGCACAGTGAACCAGACCAAGGGTTATTGGGGTGTAGAAGAGTTCCAGAAGGAGATGTAGTTAGCGTTGCTGTGGTCCAGCCCTAATAACGTTATCAAATGTGTTGTGTTTGAGGTGGACGAGCAGGCAAGGGTGTTTCAGAGACAGGGACGTGAGCCAGAAGGCAGTCTGCAAAGTATCGGTGTGCTAGTGTGGGAATGGGAACACGAGGGCTCTCTTAAAAGCTGGTCAGCCCCCCAGGGGGCAGTGGGGTGCTTGGCTGTGGAGATCCTGGGCAGGAGTGGAAGATGCTGGCAGTGTATCCCAATTCTCTCCTTTGCGATTGATGAATAGATAAAAAGAGCATCTAAAACCAAAATAGAAGTGCAGTTGCCTTTTCCAGTCTTCATTAGCGTCCTTCTCTTGAACAGATGGGACCTCGCTGGATATTCTTATGTTAAATTTTGTTTTGTTCTGGGCAATGTTTTAATTATTTAATAGGCTTAAATTTATAGATGGTGTGTCTGAATTGTCATGAACAAAAAGCTTAGAGCTGGGAGAAAAGCATCTTTCTCACATCAAAATTCACCTGAAATTTACCTTGTTTCAATTTTTTTTATCATCCTGAAACTAAAGCTGTGTTTAGACAAATACTCCCTGTGGTTTTCAGAGCACATCTGCTCTCAGACCATCACCCCGTTAAGTTTTCGTTACCAGTTTAAAATGAAGCTCGTGTTTTCTCAAGCGGTTGCCGAGATTTACAGACGCAGAACAGGCGTCAGCTTTGCTGTCCTCAGGTGCATGTGGTTCCACTCTGTATTTTGCTGTTGGATGGATCTGTAGGCAGGAGGACAACTCAAGGCTTGAGATAGATCAGCAGTAAATTAACTCTTTTATTTTTAATGTAATTTTTGGTCTGATTTTAGTTACCTGCATTCGCATGGCATAATGTTGCTGGGTGAAAAGCTGTGTTGTCATACCAAGTGTAACTTTTAAATAAATACTTATTCTCAAAAAAACAAAAACAACCCAAAAAACCAACCAACCAAAAAAAAAAAACCCCAGAGAAATTCTGGAAAAGCAAAACTACATTTATCAAATCTGGCTAACATTTTCTTTAAGCAAAGGAACTGGGAAATCGAAAATGTTAGACAATGTCTCATTCTGCAGCTGACAAAACATTTGATTTTAACATTTGATGTGTCACTTGAATGTGTAATATCAGTAGGTTAATGAGGCTCTACATTTACAAGGAAAATATCTAATTTTGAGTCAAATTAACCATTTTAGCTGTCTTCCTGTTCTTGAGAGCATCTCAAATGTTTAACGTTGAATCAAATTTCTTTCAACCTTTTTTTTTTTCCTTTCAGCTAGCAACCCAAAAAGTCATTGTCTCTGAGAACAGGTAGATTTGATAACCGTGGACTCTGCTGCTAGGAAGGCAGGTGAGAAAGAGGCAGAGAGAAAAACACTTTGTACCATTACGTGGCTAAAAAGTCTCTACAGCTGAAAGTCTGCAGCATCTTCTTTCGGTGTGTTTGGCTTAGAGGCATTTGTGATGTGTTTCAGTCTTCTTCAGTCCAAAGAGTGTAAGATTCTCAAGGGTCTGTGTGGATACGTGGGAGTCTCTGAAGAGTTACCACTGCCTCCCTTGGCCACCAGTACGTTCTCTGCATGGGAAGCTCCGGGAGAGTTGTTTTAGTTCTGTATGGAAGGTCTTTTCTGCTGGAAATCTGGTGCTGGCTGCCAACAAGGAAGACAGAAATTAGGAATTCCCAGACTGTTCCTACCATGTTACAAATCTGGCCTCTTCAGCTATATTCTTGGCATTCTTCCTTACCCGAAAAAGTGTGTGAACATCTTGTCAAACTCACTAAACCAGGGCTTTGAGAAACATACTGGAATATTCATCAAGGGAAGCCATGTAACTTGAAAATATGCACATCTTGAATAAATCATTTATTTGTGAAAGAGATGGAATAAAGCTCTCTTTCATCTCTTGTAGTCATTTGATTAATATTATTATTTCTTGCCCTTCATAATGAAAGGGGGGGAGTGTATTTTTAGCTTTACATTGTGTTCAGTTTACCCTGTAGATTTGGGACAGTTTTATTCTTAGTGTGATGCAGGGAACAGTCACAATGAAATCATGTGAATAAGTATAGCTTTATGAAAAATATCTATCGAATAAAAAGGGAGCCAGCTGAGCCTTCTGTGTCTACTTCAAATCCAGAAAAAGAACACAGATACTGCTATGGTAACCAGAACTGAGCTTGCTACCACGACTGAGTTTACACACCTCCCCTTGTTCCTTTGCCTTGTTTGTAGCTGTTGAATTTCAAGAATGTCAGGAATTCAGAGGAGGGACTGAGCACCTGCCAAGGTTCCTCTAAAAGGACGCTGGCCAGAGGCTCCATATTTTGATGGTAGAGAAGCATGAGCCACCAAGTCTTGGCCTTTTCCCTTGCAACCGGAATTTCTTCTGCCTGGTGGCTTTCTTGCGAGCGCAGCAACACGGAGGCGGTGACTTCAGAGGAGGATCTGATGCAGGCAGGGAAGAAATTGTGAAAAGAAGGATGCTGTTATCAGAACCAGCATGGTTATGATTAGATTATTTTTTTTTAGGTAGCCCGCTGGTTGGCTTAAACTACAAAGCCCAGCAAAACTTTTATCACCTGAAATCTCTTTGTGTGGAGAAGTCTCTGCCTTTGACCAGTTGCACAGGGTCATTTGTTGCACTGGCATTACTTCCAGTTTGCCAGAAATCTTTGCTGCCTGCTGTGGCATGATGAGCTCGATACCTTCAGAGGAAGGGTAACGTTCTCCTCGGCGCTGACTATTCCTGTTGTGGAATACAAATGAAGGTTTACAGCTGGTCATTCAGTAAAGCTTGTTAGAGTGAGCTTCATTAGCTCTTTTGTACGATTTTGCTGAAGGCTAAGCAGTATTCTTTATGGCTTTGTTACTTTTTGTGCATGCTTGTGTGCAATCTAAATATAGGAACCTATAGAGATGTAATTGGTTACAGAAGACACAGCTGTGGAGTTGTTATTTACAATCAAATTAGAGAAAAAGAACAATTGGAGGGAACAGAGACCCCGCTAATAACTGCTGGGAGCATTGATTGAAAGACTGGTTTTTCTTACATCCGAATGTATCATCAAGAGAAACAATCAGTGTGGTGGCTCCATTGCTTGAGTACTAGATTGTGTCGTCCTTTCATTGCCGGAGTTTACTTTTTATCTACGTTGTTCAGTGTTTCCTACCACTGCTGTCTCATATTCATCTAGTATTTTGCTTGATCTCATAAATTACTGGGCTCCACTGTGGTACGCTAAGGAGAAAAGAATCCAAACTCAGCATTCCCCTTCCTTAATTAAAACCCAACTGCAGAGCTGGTGCCACAAAAACGCATCAAGGAAGCATCACTTTTCTTGGTGCATCACCAAGATGCTCAAAGGTTCACACTGGCATCCTCAGGGAAAAAAAAAAGGGACGGGGGGGGGAAAACAAAACCAAACCAAAAAAACCCCCACCAAACCACAAACAAGAAGTTCTGGGGGGTGTGGTTTATTTTAAGCCCACTTTCTTATTCTAGTCCATCCTGGCAGAAGTCTGCCAGATACATCCCTATTGCCCTGTTGACTTCATGGACCTGTTGTCACAACTGTGTCCTGTGGTGCTCCTCTCCTGGAACACCCTATTGCAGGTTGTATTTAACGCTCTGCTGCAACCTACTGATGCTCTGAGGAACTACATGTCAGGCAATCCTTCATACTGAGCTGCTTCTCCTCAGCCCCACCCAAACATGAGGTTTAAAATAATTTAAATGCTCTTTTTTTCAGCACTTGGGGCATCCTCGTTGAGAGGGGAATGCTCTTCTCCTCTGACATTTCTATATTTGAAAGTTTCCTATAATGTGAACTTAAAATGAGCTATAGGTTCTGAAAATGGCTGTCGAGTGTGGTGAGCACAGCAGGAGGAACAGATTGTGAAGTCACTAACGTGACGAATTGGTTCCTTCCCTGTTAAATTCTTTTTCGGCGCTTAAGTTGTCTGGATTTATGCGGAACGATTAATAAAATCAGCTTTGATAGCAGTTTGCAAGCAGGCCCCGTTCAGGAGCAGCTTGCTCTGTGAAGCTGCTGAGAATGACAAGGTGTCCTGAGGGTAGCAGAGCTTATCTCTACTCGGGTGCCCTCACCCATGGGCACGGGGGTTTTACGGTGCCCCAGCACGGCGATTGCTACGTGCCCCTGTTAGCGAGTCATCTGCAGAGAGCTGGGCCAAGGTAAACTGGAATTCTCGAAGGCACAGAGCTGCAAAGTCGTGTTAATTTGAGTAGAAATGGAGAACCCAAGGCTTGAGCTGGTCTGAAGGTAACTAAGTGTGCAGCTGAACTGATGCGTGTTTAAGAGCAGGACTGGTAACGGTTAGGAGAAGACTAACAAGTAGGATGTCCAGCAAAGATCTACTGCAGGCATCTGTACAGAGATGATGGGTAGAGGGGGAAATACCCAAGCTCAGTGTCTGAAACGATGCTGTACGTATCGATAGGTCCAGGTGATGATGGGAGCTTGAGTGGATGATTATAAGGAAAATGCCTAAATAAGTGGAAGGAGCAGCTATGGACTTGGCACTTAAGACCCATGCCTCAGGTTGTGGTACTTCCCGGTGTGCTTTTGAGTGACGAGACCAACAGTCCTGTGCATCTTTCTTTACATTGCTGTCTTCATGTGGCACCTGGCTGGAGCTCATACCTGGATCAAGGCTCTCCCTGGTAGAGACAAGCAGTTGATGAGGCAGCAGACTCTGGAGTTGATTGGTCTGTTGATTGGTTGATTGGCCAACAAGTTGTGGGTTATGGTCATGCTTGGGAAGTCCTTGGGATCACACACAGCCCTGTGGCACAGGCAGGGCCTGGCAGGAGGTAGTGACTCCCGGCCAGTGTTTTTGCAAGTGTCCTTAGATGCCAGTCTGCAGGTCATCGGGTTGGTCTTCATCCTCATTGCTAGTTCAGGGTCACCACGCATGCCCATGATCACCCTAGAGCACCAGTCACTGAGACGGGTGTTAGTCGATGGATCTGGGCAGTCTCCCAGTCTCCCAGTAGCTGTCCTGGTGTACTTCTTTGGGTTTTGCTTTTTTTTTTTTTTTTTTTAACCCAGTTTCCAAGTGACAGACTAAGAAACTGGTTGCAGAGGGTGCCATGCTTTCTAGGTCAGTCTGCTAGAGCAGGAGCTGAGGAAAAATCTGCTCAGGGCAGGGTAAGCGCTGCTCTCATGTTGGCCTTCTGAGTTCTCCACCCTAATGAGCTACCTCCAAGTTCAAGCCTCACACCTCAAGAGGGAGCTCCTAAGTACTCTACTGGCTTATTTATTTTGGCCTTTACATTTGAACTGAAAAAAATCCTTCTTTTAGGGGCACACTGCTCACTCATCTGCACTGTTGGTCTTTGACCGTGTTTTCCCCGTGTTTAACCTACTGCAGTGCTACTGACTAATGCCTGGCTTTGAGTGGAGACCTTTGGAACAGCAGAGCCAGAGCTGGAGCTCATTTATGTTCCTACACACTCAGTGTTAGTCGGGGAATACACAGAATTATCACAGAGGCTGGAATAGACCTTTGAGATCATCAAGTCCAGCCTAAGACCTGACACCACACCAC
>JAAGNO010002138.1:0-23097 GCA_033439905.1 Ceryle rudis
GAAATACTGTAGTGTAATGGCAAGTTTTGTATTGAATCAAGGTAACAGTGGAATGAGGAGATTAAATTTATAAAGAGATGAATAAGACTTGTTAGGCAAATGGTCTGGAACAATAAGCAACTGGGGTTTGTAATGATTGATTACTCTATGAAAATCATATTTAAAACAAACAGCTTTTTAATATTGACACCAGTATCTGTAAAAAAATAAGTTGGGAACATTATTTCTATATCTTACGGTGCCCCAAAAAAGTAAAAAATTAGTGGCAATGCCAAATACTGGAAAGCCAGGAAAAGCCAGAGTGTCACTTCTCATTTGTAGTCTGTGACTTTGGCAAAAGCCTGATGTTAGTCTCTAAACATGATAGCTGGTCTCATTTACATCCCAAAGGGTTAATGCTGTTTGAAAGCCTGATTCATTCTCCTTGGTTAAGCCCTGTTGTAATATTATTGGCTACATGCATTCAAAGCTACTCTGGCATCATACTCCTACAGGTATATTTCTGCGAGTAAATGTGTACATATGTCAGAAAGTGCAGTTAGTTAGAAGAATTTAGCTGAAAAGTAAAAATCACTCAACAGAATTGGTTCTGTTCTTACTGAAACCAGGACAACATATAAACAAATATGTAAGAGTGTTATTGGGTCAAATGTACAAGTAGGGAAATAAGGATTAAGAATGTAAAGAGCCTTAAGTTCTGGTTCATTTAGGATTAGGTAGCACTTCTGTAACATTAAAACTGGCTTCTATTGGCTTTTTACTATGGCTGCAAAATGAGATGTCACTACTTCTATGATAGATGTGACCATCTGAAGACAAACATCCAGAAGAGAAAGATGAGAAAATGACTGAATTTAGGAGACTGAAGTGAAGCTGTGAGCATTCAGCTTGCTACCAAGGGACTTCTGAAGACAGTTATGAATTCTCTTTTTTTTTTTTTTTTTAATCTCACCCTTCCATCATAATCAGAGATAAAAACAGGATTTGAAATCCTGCTAGAATCTAAACTAAGTAAATTTTAAAATATTGACAAATTTTAATTTTTAATACATGTTAAGTTCTTCTGCCCAGTCTTTCACATCTATAATATGTACTGTAAGAATGCTCTTTGGCTAAATTGTGTGCTGAATTGGATTTATCATACATTTTGGAGGATCAGATAGACAGTGTAATGTATATTGGCTGTTACCTGTGACCAATAAACGTGCTGTGATGTTTCTTCTTTAGTGAGAATTGTATACTAGCTTTTGTGATAGTGTCCATTCCCTCTTGTCCTATCACAATATTGATTTTTACTTTTTGAAATACTGCAGATATACCTGCCTGTGCAGACAGACAGCTTTTTAGGTTTGGTAGAATTTTCCTTTGGGTATTTAGGTTACATAAGTTACAGACAATGCCTTCAATTCTGATATAAGATACTTGAAGCCAATGGTTTTCAATTGATTGCTAATATGCCCACTAATGTCTCGCATGTAGTTCTGACAAGTTTCTAAAGATTGTCCTTTCTCATTTAAGGATTATGGGATTAGAGTTTGGTGCTTGAAAAGAAAAAACAGATGTAATGAAAGGGAAAAGGGGAGGGAATGACACAACATGGACCAAAACCAACAACAAACAAACTACAAACAGACTTGAAACAAAGAGCAAAAGAAACATTCAGAAAATAAGAAAAATAAAATAAAACAACTGGAAACAACAGTTTTGCTTTGCTTTGTTTAGTTTAACTTAAAAAAAAAAAAAAAAAAAAAAAACCAATGATGGTTTTGCAGCAGTATCTCTCCAGAGATTTTTGGCTGAGCTTGATGTCAATCCTCACCAGTCCTTAGTATCCACACCACCTAATTCAACTCTTTCAAACAAAACTGTTTTCAGTTCCACTAAACGTTGAACATTCAAACTGCCCAACAAAGATTTTTTTTTTTTTTTTTTTGGTCTGTGGTTGTACCCTTTGGACTGATAGAACAGTGTAGCTAATCTAACTGCCTGACTCTTGCCAGGAGTCGTGTGCATTAAACACAGGACGCCCCTACTTACTGTTTGCGTGGGCCCTGCACTGATCCTTCCATAGCAGTATGTGGTGCTGCTGATGGGACAATGTTTACAGCTGTTGGTCTCTGAATCCATCATTTAAGGACAGCTGTAAAATACTTCCCTATTCCTTCCTTCCTTCCTCTCTCCTCACCTCCCCTTTCTAGTTAAGTTGATTTAATGGTTGAGTTTAACATATGGGGATTGGACCTTTTGCCAAAGCAAAGATGGCATCATTAGGTGACGGGGCTCTTGTGGTTTCTGGACAATGTGTGCTGATTGATCTTGTGCTTGTAGCAGAGGTTTCAAATAATACTGTTAGTATTTGTTGCTGTTCTTGGAAGCAAATACTTACATTCTAGTAATCACCATCTTAAGTCACTGAAATGTGTTATTTTGAAAATGAAAGGATAGAAGTTACCAATTTTTGCTTCTGTATTGTGTTTTTCTGTTCATCTGTTTTCTATTTCATTTATCACCCTGCCTTCTTACTTGGCTTGTCTCAGAGAGAAAAGGAGGAGTGATGTTTTCCCAAGGAAAATAATTGTTTACTACAATGTGAACAGGTCGTTGCTGCAACTGACTTTACTGTTTTGAGAGCTGCTAATTATGCAACACCTCCTGGAAAAACATTGTGAACCAAAAAGGCATGAGGAGTGAGAACATGATAGTGTGTTTTATTGTTTTAATCTTTAAATAGATTTATGAACTGGCAGTTATTTCATTACCAAAGGGAGGTGGAGTAGAGAGACTCTTCCAGTTCATTTTCATGCCATAAAAAGTATCAGTTTACAAACAGATAGTTGTGAAGGATGAGAACAGGCATCGTTTTATGTTGGTTGCCAATTAACTGGGAAGTAGTCACTAGTTCAGTTGTCTCCTGTTCTATCTTAATTCTTTGGAAAAGAACATTCTAGCTTTTTTTTTGTGTAGGCCACAAGCTAAATTACGTTTTTCGTTTTTAAAAATGAAGTTTTCTTGGAAAGAAAATGTACTTACTGAAGATGATATCCTATCTGTAGCTATTTTTTCATGCCTTTACTGAAGTAACTTTTAGAAAAAGTTTGTTACTTTTTCATTGACCTTTCTATTGTGAAAAGCTGAAGGAAACAACAATCCATTGCCTTACTAGTATGCTGCTTAAATTCCATATTATTTTCAAAGTCAAGTGATGAGTGACAACATGAATATCATAAGTATCCTGTCCTCAGCCCGGCCCTTGTCTGTCTACCAATTTGCTGATGTTGATCTGCAGCAGTTCCTGACACAGATGTAGCCTGTATGGCCCTAAGCTTGCCAGAAGCTTCTAGTGATGGAGACTACAACCAGCTGTCCTGCAAAAATCTACAGCAGTGGATGAAAAAGGATGTCCCTGGGTACAAGTCATCTATCAAAAAGGATTATTGGTAAAGCAGGATCTCTATGAAGGCACACAGATTGCTATTAAGTGTAAATTGCATACCTGAGTACAGAGTTAGTTGGGGGGGAACAAAACACCAAAACAAAAAAAACCCACAACCCAGATTACAAAGTTTACAGTAAAATAATTGTTCATTGCATATGTACGAGTCTTTCTCTGAAGAAGCCCTGCTGTACTTTAGAGGTTCAAGATCTGTCTTAAAGGTTGGTGTTTAGTCCAGATTTACTGAAGAAGTGGAAAGCTTTTTGAGTATATTTATCAAAACAACCATAATGCACCTTTCCAGCTTCTGCTAAAACAACACTGTGGACCATGTCCTTGTTCAGCAGCCACTCTTGTGGCTGGCCTGTCAAAATCCTTTAATGAGCAGATGAAAAAGTGCTGGTCAGCTGTCTGATTTAGTAATGCTATTAGTCAGTAGCTTGTCAGTTACAAGGTTTTTTACATTAACAGCCATAGAGATACAGGGGTTTTGTGATCAGTATAATTTTCTGTGTCTGTTTTAATTTAATGCTACTGATAGAGTTCATTTAAGCAGACTGGGAAATTTTTTTTGAAGAAAATGTTTGGTGAGGTCAATTTTCTCTCTCATGTCTTATTCTGCTGCCTTACGATCTAGAAATGTGATATTTCTATAAACCTTTGAGGAAAAGGTCAAATACCTTCTATTCTTAATGTAATTGCCATTACAGTAACGAGTGTGATAACCTTATTCCCCGGCCCCTTTTATGCTTAATAAAGAAACAACAAGGACGTTATCAGGAGCCTATTTGTATGCAAAAGCGGAAAGATTTCACGCTATGTTTTCATCTAGAAATTGAAGCTAGTTTTTTCTCTTTTTGAAGAAAGTATGTTGAAAAGACCAGACATAATGTTCTGATTTCTTTAGCCAGTATTTCCTTAGATCAACAAAGAAAGCTAAGCCTAGGAAAGATTCTTAAGTTTCTGTCCTACAAGTTTTTGTACATGAACAGTTTAACAAAAATCACAGAAGCACTTCACTGCTACTTGAATAGCAGCAGATTTATAAAAATATGGTGATAGTTAATATGTGATAGAATGAAGTTGTCCACAGGCCTTGGATGCTTACACATCTGAGGCATTGGCTTCAACACTAAATTTTGTTTTATCCAAGATGCTAAAAGCTACACAATTCCCTAGAAAAAAAACTAAAATAAAAAACTAAAATAAAAAACCCCCAAATTTTGACTAAGAAGAAATGTGACCTCTTAAAAATGAAGATGAGTTTTGCAACAAAGACCTACATATCTTGCTTGTAATGAAAAGTTGTTCTTAAAATTCCTTCCCTGAGTAATTTAAACCTGTATTTCCAGTATTGTATTTTGGCAAGTCCCACATGAGTTCCATCTGGGAGGCACATTTCCTGAGGAGATTGAGTAGAATGTAGGAGTTAAAAATCTTACCCTGGAAGGCCAGTCCCAGAACTGTGCAGATGCAGCAATTTCACCACAATGTTAGTAAATGAAACCTTAAAAAATGACATGTAAGGATATATGCAGAAAAGCAGAAGGAAAACTATAAGGAGTCTTCAGCTGAATATGTAGGAACACTTTATATTGGCTCTTCATGCAAAAATTCATGTTTGTTTATGCCTTTTGAAAGTTAGCAGCCTGTTTGTTTTCAACTTCTCACACTGTCTTGTAACAATTCACGTTTTATGTGGTAGGCTGAATTAGGCTGGAATGAAGTCTGCATCGTTTTACACATTCCTCGACAGTATTCTGGATTTATATGGTAACAGAGCAGTATGGCAATTTGCAGTATTCATCTGGGCTTTGGGTGAGTTGCATATTTTTTTAGCAACGAACTTGGAGTTTAGTACAAGATTTCCATTGATAATTTGGCCCTACTTTGGCGCTTTTTGGGTTGAGAGATGAGGGAACCATAGCTAACCTTGTCTCTTCTAGAAAGCATTGCTCTGGGTTTACCTTTATTTAAAATTTTTTTTAAAAAAAGCTTGATACAAATATACTTTGAGAGCTCAGCATTTGCAGCAAATGAGAGCTACAGAGTTTGTCCTCTACTTTTGAGTTTAGTCATGTATTTACCACGAGTCTGGGATTTTGTACTGAGAAGGATACCAGCTAACTAACATTAGGAAGACATTAGGTGGTTGCCTAAAGTGGTTGTAGTGTCTCCATCTGTGTTTATATTAAAATTTTGACGGGAGATGTCCTTGAGAAACCTGAGCTGGTTGGACCTGTTTTGGGAAGGGAGTTGATCTAAGTTTTTCTATGTTTCTAATTTCTTCTTTTCAAATATTTTTTTCAGTTCATCTCCCTCAAGTTGTAGAAAATTAGAAACTTCTTACATTCTATCTCGAGACTCATCTAAATTGCAATGGGTGATCCACTTTAAATCATCTGTTGTGTCACAGTAATTGAACAAACCTGTATATTGTACTATTCATTGCTGTAATTAAAGCATCATTTTTCTCTCTAGCTCTTGTTAGTACTATGTGTGGAAGAGCTTATTATTAGAACTTAGTTCATCAGTACTCAGGGCCACTGGGCAGTAGAAGGAGATGTTAAATGTTGAGAATTATGTAAAACTTAATGCTCTGTATTACTTTAGGCAAAATCATAATCAATCATTCTTGTAATACTAAGTTGATACCATGACTTACACCATATAGGTCTTTTACATTCATTCAATGCTTTAAACCTTATAAGAATCGTGAGATAAAGTTGGAGAGTAACTAGTTAGTTTCATATTAAGAAAAAGGGAAAACAAACCCACGGGTTAGGCAGAAAGCATATTCTATCAGTTACCTGAGCAACAAAAGCTGCTGGTCAAAAATGGCTGTAAAGATTTAACTGTGAAAAGGATTAACTAGAAGTCTATGTTGCAGTTTCAAAACTAGTCTATTCTGATAACGTACTGAGGAGTGGCTGAGTCGCTTCGTCAGTGCAACTTCAGCGTGTTATGGCACAGTGCCAGGCTAAGTCGTACACTGGAGAAGACATACCTCTGTTTCCTCCTTCACCCTCACCTTCATGAATTGCTTCCCCAGCCCTACAAAATTTTCTATTTTTTTTTTAATTTTGAGATCTCAGCCTCTTTTCTCAGTTTCCCTTTCTTGACTTCTTGTCTTATGTATTTACAGCGTATTGCTCAAGCCTGAACTCTTCACCCCAAATTCTGTACAGCAGCCTAGCTTGTCTTGTCCCTGCTTTTCATCTCCACAAGGAAGTGGTAGTTCCCAGTAGTCCTAGGACTGTGTTCCTTCAGCTGATGTTCTGAGATGAACAGGCTTGCATAGTTTTTTAGCTGAGCTGCCAGAGAAGTTAAACCACTGCTTCTAATGTAATTACTATGCAGGTATGAGTCAGTCAAGAAGTAACTACTTTTTATTTGTATATGGATATAGCTGCTTTATAACCAAGGCCCTGTTTCTCTTTTTCCCACTCCTGTATTCTTCAAACATTGGTGGAGATTATTGTGACAGAAGAAATTCAGATGTATTTTTGGTATTTACTGTTTGTTCTTGGTTTAAGTGTTCAGAGCATAAAAGCAAGGAAGCAGTGCACATATGTAACAGAATATAAATAGTCGTAAGGGATTTTTGCTTCTGGATTATACGGACAGGATTTTATAGTGTAATCTAGGAAAATCTTTATCTGCAAACCCAAAATACTCTGGGAAATTTGAGGCTGTTGCTATTTATTCATCTAAAGGTGTAAAACTCTCGTTATAGATGATCCTACATTAATTGCTCATTTTAGTCTAACCTATCCAACAACATACACTTTATTTTTGAAACACGGAGTACTTGGTATAAAGGCACTGAAGTGCCTCCATGGTTTTTACTATTAAGGCACTTGATTCTTGCAGTAAACAAGACATATGGGACTTCTGGAGTAATTGTTAAGTGTATATATATATATTTTTTTTAAATTAATCAAAGTAGTTAGTGTGAAACTATAAAATATAAGAAAATAAAACTAATGTGAGGAGCACCATTTGCTGGTTTTTGATTCCAGTGCTTGTCATGCAGGTATTTTGTTTCACTATGACCTGGAGTGGGGCAAGGTCTCCCTTGGTTACGTGATTCAGAAAGAATCTGGGAATCTCTGTTAAGTATTTAGTTAGGATTGAGTTAATAGATCAAATTGTTAAATTCCTTAACAACCATAATGAGGAAACCTTAAGTAGAACGACTTGGAAGTGCTGTCAAAATGCTTAACTCAGCAAATATCTGTACTGAACAAATACTTTTTGGTTGGTTGGTTTTTTGTTTTGGAAGTGAATCACATATCCCATAACACCTGTGTATAGCCAGTCAAATAACGATGGTTTATATTCATATAATTGGTTATTAAATTTTAAAAGTTAACCAAATGCAGAAGGTTATAATAAATACCGAGAGGAAAAGGCATTCCCTCTACCTTGCAGAACCTGCTGTGATGTGCTTAGCGTGACTCAGTAATGCCTGTTGTTGCTGAACAAGCATCTTATCAGAGTCAAGCACTTGTTCTTCATGAAAATGCAGTGAGGAGGTAATTTGACGTGATCGCTCCATTGCAGGACAAGAATAACTAGACAGTTTGGTTTATTTTAGGCATAGTACTGCATTAGGCATAATACTGCATGAGGCTAGAGAAGAATTGGGTCCAATAATCATCAAACAGGGCAGAACTGATGACTTCAGATTGCTCCATTTTGTTGATCAAAATATTTTAAAACTGTTGCTTTCTTTGTAGCATCAGACTTGTCTTCATTTTACTATATATATGTTGGTGAAACGAAGCTATAGCTTTGAAGTTTGTAATAGTTATCACCTATTGTCTCTGTTCATTAATTCCTTCCTCCCCTTCTGCCCTATCAGGCCTTGTCCTGTGCTTTCCCTGAGCTGGAATTCTGCAATTTTCCACTCTTAGTTGAGACTTAGCATTTAGGTGGTATCTCCTTATAGTAGCAGATTCATTTCAGACTTGGATTATTCAGGGGAGGGTCTTTAGGAAAGGGGGCCTGGGGGCCAAAGCTACTCAGCCCCCTCAAACTGTGGTGTTCACAGAATCTGCGAGACAGCTCCATTCAGAGATGTATGTGGGTTAGTGTGGTACAGAAGGAGACCCTCCCGGTGCTCTTGGCACACCTTTTCTCTGCAGCTGTCCTGTATGTTCAATCCCTGATTTGCCTTCTGTTTCTTCAGGAAGGAGAAAAATGCACACTCCTTTTCAGAAAAGCCATATTCTGGTAAAGATCAAATCTCTTCTCCAAAGCATAGTGAGACTAGGGGACTCTTTCTTTCAATAAAAGACTCAAGGAAAGAGTAATTTACATGTTTATTTTTGCACAGGGGGAACAGTTCTATCTGCTGGTTTCTTTCTACCCGTTTCTTCAAGCATCATAATATGAAATGGTTTTGTATAGGATTTTCCTAAGGGAGCAGGTCAAAGGAGAACTCCCAAGCGGAATATCATTTATTGGAATATGAGAAATATTCTTAGTAATGGGTAACAATGTAAGAGTTGCCTATAATATGCAGCATTTTTCCCTGAGTATCTGTGTGCACAGCATCATGTACACCTTTTGCTTAGTACACTTGTTAATGAAGATGTTTTCAGTTCTTCAACGGAGATGGAGCAAGCGCTGTAATCAAAGATTAAGCAGGCAAAGAAGGCATTAGCAGTCATACTCAGAATAATTTTTCTTCTACAGTTTAGTAAGCTTCTTACTGAACTATTCAGCAGTAGAAAATAAAGCTGTGGAACATACATAAAGGGCAGAAACTAACTAGTAATTACATGAGCTTGTAAAGATTAGTAAATGAAAACTCTTCTGTTCCCTGCAGGGTGTAGCTGGGAAAGACAAAACCGTGATTGTGTCTTAGAAAATAAAATACCTCTAAGAATCCAGCATTCTGTATACTTTTTTTGTAGTATACTATGTAAGACTGTAGTACTTTGCACCACTGTAGAGAAATGATCAATGAATGAAAAAAAATTTTTTTTTTAATTGCTTTAAACCAAACTTCTACATAAGTTTTGTGATTAGTGTATTACTTCCTGTGTTGTTCACTGCTGCTGTGTTGATCTGGACTTCTTTTAAAAGATATTTCTTTAATAGATTTGTATTTTACTATGTGTAATTTGCTATGTAACTGATTTTTGCTATTATTATTTCTCTATTAATTAATTTATTTTAAAATCATCCGTCTGTATTCATATGTGCCTTGCCTGCAGCTCTTGAAGTGAGAGGTATGTGACAGCATGTAATCCTGGCAGGTTTTTTTTTTTACGCTGCGTGTCAGAATGCTGACCTCTGGGAGAAAATAGCAGCATCTCGAGTGCCATCTTGGTACCAGTCAGCAGCAGCTCCTGAGGAGTTCCTTCAGGCATTGTATTACAGGCTTGTAGAGAAATAGATGATGATGTTGCAGCAGCTGATCCAAGTTACTGCCCAGCTCAGAACAGTATCTACATTTCTCCCTCAGATATAAAAGGTTGCTTCCTTGGGTCAGGATTCAGTCATAACTGCAGTTCAGACTGGTAAAAGTGACCTTTCCCTCTTGCTTTTTGAGCTGTACCTAAAATACGCTGTTCAGTGAGAGATGCACAAAAAATGGAACATTATTTACTATCAGCAGAACTTGTTAAAAATTGGGGTTTTTAGAGATCTTCAGTAGTTATGCCCAAAAACTCTGTATTTAGAACAGTAGGATACTATTTTTGTACTGCAGCTTTTAATTTAGTCTTTCTTGTTGAGCACACTGAATTAAAGATGTTAAAGAAAGCAGCTGTTTGAGGCTTTATAGATAAGTGGAAGAAAATCAGTAGAGCTCTGTGTGGAATTAAATAGTTTTCTCTTTCTGTACCTCTTTTTCTTTTTTTTTTTTTTCTTTAAAGAAAAAAAAAAAAGAAAAACAAGCAAACCACCAAACAAAACACAAACACAAAACCCCAGAAAAACCCACAAAGCAACAGCTTTAGGTGTAAGTTATCTTATATGGTTGTATGCAATTTTATGGGGGAAAAATAATAGATTTTAATACTTTTATTAATAAAGAAATTATTTATAAAGTTTTACTTTCCTTAAGTGAGAAAAATAGCAATTTTGTACTTGGTTTCATGGGATGATAGATACAAGTTGACTCATTCTTCTGTTCAGTATTTACTATTAAAAAAAAAAAAAAAAACCAATCTCCTTTTGAGTATCCTTCCTGGATAATAAAATGTTTCAGAGTCACTTTCAAGACTGAAGGTGCTTGTGTTTGGTAGCTTATAGAAAATAGTGTTGTGAGATGGGTTCAGTCAGTGTGGGTAGAAATTATTTTGATAGTAGAGAGTATTATCAAAGGTCATCCCTTTTGTTGGTTCCTCTGTTTGCTTACATAGTTGCAGTTCATTAATATTTATCTAGAAACATTAAAAGTGTAACTCAGCTAATTGTAAATAATTTAGTTTTCTAATGTATTTATAATGTATTAAGCACATTGACAGTTCTAGCAACACTTCGGTGGCTTTCTCCATTGGCGGTTCACTTCACAGGAATGATCAAGTTTTACAGGGAAACTGATGATCCAGCATGGGAGATGAAGGCTACTAAATTCCTTCTGGGAGAGCTGTCAGGAACTGCTTTTCTTGCAGGCCAGTCTCAGAGCACAGGCACAGTAGCCAGTGAGCTAGTCATGGATCAACCACTGGGGAAGAAGATGCTGCTTTCAAACCTGCTTGGATCTTCCTTGGTTGTCCGACCTAAACTGGAAGACTGTCTGCCCCACAGGCAGGGGATGAAAACAGCCCTCTTGTGCAGCAGGCAGTCCAAGCAGGTCTGAATCAGCACAAAAGACTTCTAGCACACATCTAGCAGTAGCACTCCACATGAGGCCATTCTTTTGTCTGGCTGGAAAGAGCGGCGTTGTGCACTACCTCCTCTTACAAAGCAAAGCCAGCACTTTCTTGCTATTTCAGTATCTCCCAATTAATTTTCTGGATGGGTTCTAGAAATGGCACATGGTTTTAATCCAGGTGTAATTCAGGCTAGGCAACCACGATAGAGCAAGGAAAGACCATTAGAGCAATGACCCCTGGATGGCAGAGACAATCCACATCCTCCCTTCTTCCTTCCTGTTTTGCACTTGCTAAACTACCCTTCTTCACTGTGACCTGGAAACTCCTGCAGAGCTGCATGGATTTGTACGGCTGACCCAGACTTTGTAATCCCTCACAAGATTTTGGGACTTCAGTAGTAGTTAACATGATATTCTGTCTGAACTCCTCTGCTCTGCATTGATGGGTCAACAAAGGGATGACTCTTTGTCAGTGTCACAGTATTTCACACACTGGTTCCTCAGGAGGCTGGTCACGGGCAATACCCTCTGTCTTTTCCTTCTTAAATACTTTGGGTGGCAAGAATTCAGCTCCCCGGCTCTTTCCTTCATTTGCACCTAAGAGCTTGTATCAGTAGTTGTCCACTAAAGGTCTGTAAATAAATTTGATGAATATGGTAAAAAGAGTTTACTCTGAGTAAGTCAATCAGGCAGGAGTGAAGAGGTGCTGGTTTCTAGCCCAGCTGCACTACTTATGCTAGCAGATGGGGCTCTGGAGCACATTCAGAGACCAAAGAGAATAAGCTGATCCCAGGAAGGCTGGCTGTCAGGTACAGTTTTGTCAGTGTCTTTAGTTAGTAGATTAAGTATAGTTTGCCTTTTTTGTCAAACAAAACAACTTAACTGCATTTAATAGAAATGGGTATGTGCTGCTGCCTGCTTCTGAGGCCAGTGTCATCACTTTCATAGGTGATAGAAACATTAATGGCAGCACAACATCTGGATCTGTTCATCTTTCCTGCTGGGAATTCTGGAATAAATGATGTGTGTACTACCTTAACTGTAATGATTAGAGAGCATGTTGTTGTGTGACTCATGTTGTTCATTCCTGTTGCCATGGCTGTTGTAGCTACCTTGTGAGATATTTATATGGATATTTTTTGTAGAATTGAAGTGATGGTGTTAACAGGTGTTTGGGATCTTTGTTTTCATTGTGAGTTCTGTTTAAAGGCAATGTTTTAAAAAATACTGTCTGTGGAAACTGTTCTGGTTCATAGGAAATCTTACTTAATACTTAGGGAAATGTTGCTGTTCTTATCATGAAACAAGGAAATCTCTTTAGCTGTAGGCACTGCCTCTATAAAGTGCCATCATTTTCTTGTTCAGTCATAAGTATCTAATGTGAATTCTTGTTGCCATTTTCATGATGATGAAGATTGTTTACTGGGCAGACTCGTTTTTTATTTCTAGTACAAATAACATTGATCAGGCAGTGACAAATTTAAAAGATTTTCAACTCTGTTAGAAGTGATGAGTGTTTGTCTTACTTTGTCTTTCATTCAAAAACTGACAACCAGACAGAAAACTTGCAATATTTACAGTTTGTTCTTTGATGTATGTGGCTATGTTCAGAAGCAGTACGTAAGAAAGCGATCTTTTAATTTGCAAACTAATTATGTATTGTTGCCTCACTTTGTAGAGTGCTCATTTGGCTATGATCGATACTCTTATGATGGCATATACTGTAGAGATGGTCAGCGTTGAGAAAGTGATTGCGTGCACTCAGCAGTATTCATCCTTCTTCCAAGCTACAGATTTGCCCTATGACATTGAGGATGCTGTCATGTACTGGATAAACAAGGTATGAGTGCTAGAAAAGCAGGCTGTCATTTTCTTTATAGTCTCTATAATTGGATTAGAGATGAGTGGGCACAATCTGTATGTGTGTAGGTATATCAAGACCGTGTCTGATACAGAGTGTTCCTTCATCTGCTCTGTATGGATAATAAAAAGCAAAGTTTGCAGAAGTAAGTTAATCATGTTTTCTGAACCAAATAAATGGGATGTTTAACTAAAATACTCTAATAAACATTACATATGGCATCTTAGCAGTCACTGTCATGTTGAGGTGCCATGACAGCTACTCAAGCATCTCTTTTTACCTCTTTAAGAGTTGTAACTGTGTAATTTATCATGTAAATCCAAGGTACTCTGTATTTGAACTCATCTTGCTTGAAGTGGTCTACCTTCACTGCATAATCAAATAACAAGGATACCCTGTTAATTAAATGTGATCAAGCATAATAAGGGGCAAGTCATTTATACAATGTAAAGCTAACAACTAGTGACCCCAGACAGCATCTGAGACTGACATTTGCTTCAGGGCTATAGTCTGAAATACTTGTTTAATCTTTTCAGTTAACATGATGGTAGTGATTTATAGACCTTTCGGAAACTTAGAATTTCTATGACTTATTTCTTAGAACAGACCATTGAATGAACTGTTTTGTCCCTAGGTAAATGAACATTTGAAAGACATAATGGAACAGGAACAAAAACTAAAAGAGCATCACAGCACAGAATCTGCAGGAGGTCAAAAGGTAAGTGTAAGAGTTAAAATATTTTAAACAAGAGTAAGTATTTAACTGTAAACAAAAACTATGTTCCTACAGTATGTATAGGTAAATATACATCTGCAGACATTGAACTTTTAACTGCTTGTTACAGAAACCTAACATTTAGTATACAGTCATTTTGTTATTACTGTTATCATTTCCATTAAAATCTTTTTAAAATTTTTAAACACTGACAGAGTTGCAATTTTTATTCCCAGTTTTCCTTTTTGACAAATAAATCTTTGACATCAGTTATGTTAGTCCTAAGGAATTTATTAAGATCAGTGCTTTTAAATTAATTGAAGCTGTAGTCAGATCCAATATGAAAAAGACCACCACATTTTGGAGTGGTTTTTTTAATGTTTTTGGGTTGTGGTTTTTTGGTTTGGGTTGTTTTTTTTTTCCCATCGATCTCAGAAAACTGTATGTGGCATCATGGGGAGCATTGCTCTGGCCATGATCAAAAGTACTGCTTGATAACAGGTTTTTTTATATATACAATAAAACCAGATTATGTTTGATTTCCTTTCCAAAGAAGATTTTTTTTTTTTCCTTTTGTTTTGAAGCTCAGTTATTTAAGTAGCATTATACTCCTCAAAATATGGAAGGATAGCATACAGAGTATGTAAAATTTCTTGCTTGAGAGTGAGACCATTTATCCTATTATTATTATTGAGGAATTCGTAATCAGTTTGAACACCCAGGTATTATTCCTGCAATTGAATGCAGAACAGACTTCCTAGCTGCTGCAAGGCTGTAATCCTAGTTTCATGGAAGGAGCTATCTTCTTTTCAATGCTGCTCTGAAGGAGTTATGGGTTACCTGGCCAGGTTTGAAGTTAAGCTGCAAAAAGCATAAATGCAATCAATGGCCTTGCATTTGTGGTTTCCTTTTAAATATAAGGAATGATGAAGGCTAATTAGTAAGTAAGTATGTGACTCAGCAAAAGAAAATGGTATTTTTTAATAATAGTGTAACCCTGATGCATATATCCTGATAACGGAAAATTTAATCTGTATTCAATAGTGAAAATGGCATAAAAATCTGGAGAATAAGATGTCCTTGACGTGTTCATTTCTCAAATAAATAAATATTTTCTCAGATAAAACAAAGTAAATGAGGTGCAGGGAGATAACCCATGGTCTTCTGTCCTCCAGTGATTTTTCTGAAAGCAATAGTAGGAAGTTTTTTTGTTTATTAGGTCACTTTGAAAGATGAAAATAACTTTTAAAATCTGAAAGGCTTAAGAGTCTTATTATGGTAAACAAAGATACAACAGAGACCATTATTATCAGAGCAATGCCATAAATTTAGCTGTATTTGTAAAAATTCAGTAGTGTTTATTTTCACTTATAGTTTGCATTTTATATTAGGAATAGGGAGATAACGTCTTTAATATCAGCATTCTTGATTCAACCATTGAAAGACTTGTATAGTCTGTAACTTTGATCCTGTAAATGAACTCAATGGAATAAAACATTTACATAAAGTTATATACATTTATGGCATTTTTCATGTGAATTGTGAATCTACAGCACAATCAGAGCCCTGTTCTGTTGGCTAATGTACACGTGTATTTGCAAAACAGCAAATAGTTGCCATATCATGGAAAAATTTGTAATTAAGGCCTTCTGTCCCCTGAATTTTCTGTATTATTATCCCAGGTACGTGTTAGGATATTTGTTTTGGTGTGGGATTTAGCTGCATAAATGACACTGTCAAGTAGCGTATTGTATGCTAGGTGCTTGTATTAGCAGAGCTTTATTAGCTAAAATATCAGTAAAAAACCTCAGTCTCCAGTTGACCCCTAGATGTCTCTTCTGACAGGTGGTTTATTGAATGTTAACGGTTTTAAAACAAAATACAAACCAAACCCAAACAAACAAAACCCCCCAAACACCACCCCCCCAAACAAAACCCAAACCCAATAAAAATAAAAAAAACTATCATGAAAAACCCCCATACAACAACAACAAATCCTCGACAAAATGCAGAACGACCAAAAAAGAGTTCTTAAAAGCTTTTGAGGCCATCCTTCATATTTACGTGCATGAGAAAAATGCAGATAAAATCACTTGGATAATGAGTAAGAGTATTATTTGTAGATTAACATTTCAGTGAATACATTGACGAAATGGAATCTGCTTCTAGGAAATCAGTCTAGAATATGAAATATTGAATCAACACTCTTTTGAAGTACTTAAGGAATTTGAGTTACTGAACAGTTTGCATGCAAGAGGACAGCTACATATTTTCAACTTAGATTATTTAACTGCAGGTTTTCTTTGAGACACACTGGTCAATTCAGCTGATATCTCAGCCGTTTGTTTTGTCATACACCTCACTGTATTTCCCAAATTTCTGCTTACTTTTGCTAAGCAAAGTGTGTGATTGCACATGCACGAGCATCTGAGATTTAGAAACACATTAAACACCGTAACAAAAGAACTTTATTTCTTAACTGCAGATGATAATGAGTGCTGGCGTGCCAAAGAAAACTTATCGTGCAGATCCACTGGATGGATCAGTTGCATCAAAGCAAGTTGGCTAGAGTTTCTAACGGAACGTTCTATGAAATTATGATGTAGCTCCTGTCAAGGATGTCCTAGTATTTACTCGCAGATCCCCAGGTGTTTTGCCTTGTCTCCATATTGCATCAGTCCATGCAGTCCCCTTGTGACAGCACAGAATCAGTGACACTTTTTGTTACTTTATGGCATTGACCCCACCTCATATATCTTAGCAAACCTGTGAAATAACTGTAGTTAAATTTTTACACTACATTTGGGTATTGCTGAAAAAAGTATAGAGGTTTTTTTATCTGAATAATAATTATTGTGGGTTTATTATATTTCCGTTTCATGCTATGCCTTTGTTTAGTTATTAGTATCAGGACATTTTTTTAAATTAAAAAAGGCAGAGGGGGGGATTGAATTCTACCTTTGTATTAAATAAAGCAATAGTATTACATGGTTTTCTATTTTTATGGAAAAATGAAATTACACTACTGTATATTTCCTAAGTATAGCATTTTCTATGCTTGTATTACAGTTTTAGCTTAATTCTCGGTATCTGAATTCAGTTGATTTATTTCCTCTCTCTGATGTTTTTAAACTCTTAACTGCTGCTTCCATTTGTATTTTAAAACTTAGCATGAAGTTTCATGAACCAGAACGTTTCATTGTACTTCTCTGTCTTCCACCTTCCTTTTCAAGTTGGGGCTCTATTTTGTAGTTCAGGTTCTCTGTGTTACCAACACAACCATTCAAAAGGTGATAATTCCATTCTAAATTTAAGAAACACTGCAGTATCCCTCCTGCTCTTACCAAACACCTTTGGATATTTAAGTTTCAGAATTTTGAAGATGTGTTCAGATTCTGAACCTGAACAAAATTTAAATTAAGACCACCTTTTACGCCAACTTAAAGAGGTGGCCAGAGAAACTTGTGAAGAATAGATCATTCTCGTAATAATTACAGAAAGCTTTTCTTTAGTTTTAATTTCTGGCCAAGAAGCAGCAAAGTTTTATACCTAAAACGTGAAGCAAAGTTAATGACTAGACTTTTAAATTATTTTATAATTTCCTACTGTGATAAATCCATAAATGTATCAGTTCTGAAAAGTAATTTCAGCATAAACCTCAAGCTTGCCAAATTAACAATTTACCGTGTTGTTACAAATCTGCATTAAACCTTTTTGCAATAAATAGTAAATCTCTACGTTTCTAAAAATAGTGTCATATACACAGATTAATAAATGATACAACTGATAAGATAGACCTGTTTTCTATTTCTGGATAGATAAAAACAGATAAACAGATGATAAGATTGCTTTTATTTTCCTTCACTTTCTTCTGCTGCTCGCTTCCTGTAGAAGATAAGAGAGGAAGGAATGTGTATGATTTTTAGTTCCAGGTAGTCCTCTGTGGATCTTGATCAGACGGTGATCTGTGGTAACCTCGTCTTCTTCTGGTAGAGTCTCTGCATCTTCTTTCAGAATTGGGATTTCAAGTTATGTAGTGAATAGCTTTGGTTTTCAGGCTTCCATTGACTAGTATGTAGTGAATGTATGGCTGCACTGGTTAAACTACTGTTTTTTCGACGTAGTTGAAGCTTTCTCAAAAACTTGTTCTTTTTCCATCTGCTTTTGTGATTTTGACTGAATCAACCTTAACAGATTTAGGTCAAATCAATGCAAATCGTATGAGAGAAACAAATGTAAGAGTATCCATGCAAAGACCTGAATTGTTTAAAATCAGTTTAATCAGTGCAACTTTTTGTGTGAAGGTAAAACACTAACACCATAGTTCCACTTCCGACTTAATGTGTCATAAATCCACACTGCTAGCAAAAGCTAACCTGTCAAGAAGAAAAGCTTGCAGCAGGATCAGTTTCTTGATCCAACTAATGCACAGCTGCATGAACACAAATGATGATGCAGGGAAGACAGTAGAAACAAGTATTTAATGAAGGGCATGACTATCATCTTTTGGCTTCACAGAATGAAGTTATACTGAGCTAAATTTATTCTAGTCATGTTTAAAGCTTTCTCTTAGGAGAGATTAAGCAACCTTGTAAAACAGTCCCTCATGTTGAGGGCTTACAGTTTTGTTCTTCTGGTTTTGTTTTGGTTTATGGGTGATTTCTGTTTCATTTTTAGAAGCATTGGGTCAGTCAGGATTCTCTGCACAGTTTAGTCTACAGTGACTATTTTTAATAAATTTCATGGGGAAAAAAGTTTATTCCTGTTGATATCAAGTTCCAGTTCAACAGCCGTTGAATTCCTATTGCATTGTCCAAAAGTTTTCAGCTTTTCTTTATCTTACGGTATCTTTTGTCTCAACTATAGTTTTCAGCCAGGTGGACAAATAAAAATACCTTTTGGATTTCTAGTTTTGAGCTCAGTTTGCACTGTCACCGAGAGCTAGTCTTTGGAATAGAACAGATGGGTGCTTTTTTCTCAAGAGTAGTTCTTCAGCCTATCATTAAATAGATACTGCTGGACCTTTTGAGTCCAAGTCTGAAATACCCTTCTCCTTGATAAATCAAAGAGGAATGTTCCTATCAGTGTTAAGTAGAATGATAGGCAGCCCAGGTCCCATTTCAGTCCATTTACCGAAAACCTTGCTTTATGATATGACTTAAAATTCCTGATTGCCGTTGAAAATTAACATAACTTCTTTTCAATTCCACTTACTTTTACATACATTTACTATATTTCAGTGAGATGAAGAGAAACTGAACCCTATGGAAGGTGCTTTAGTTGGGTGTAACTGAAATGTCTAGAGCCACCCATGAATGTGCATCTCCTAGTTCATTTCTTTGAAGTGGTTTTGGGATTCTCCACTGTAACAGTCCAGTGAAGTGGAAGACAAGAATGTTGAGAATAGTCATGTTACTAGTGCACCCCCTTTCATATACAATAGCTTTTTTACATAAAAGCTTTATTTCCTTACTGTAGTTTCTGGAAGGGTTTTGTAGACACACAGTATTTTAACAACTATGTGAAATAATAAGCCTCTGTAGCAGTTTTTTTTCATAATAGCTTTAAAACTACCTTTTCACGATTTCTAGAAATATTTCTCTTCATTTAAAAAAAAAAAAAAATTCTCACCTGTACTTTTGTAATTAGTTTGAATTTTTATTTAATTTCTAGACCGAAGTCAATACAGGGGTGAAATTTTCTATGTGTTTTTATAATGCTGCTACACAATGTTTTTTTTTCTTAACAGTAGAAGTATTACGCCAGACTAGTGTATAGAGTTAAGAAAAAGTCACTGACTTTAGTGTCTTTAGGATTAAGCTTTTAGGTAAAATTCTGTATTTGTAAAACTTTTCCTTTATAATTTGATGTTGTATTTTTTGATCACGTATGAGTTGAGAGTTCTATGTATCGGTTCTGATCATTTCTCTTCCAGTAGCCAAAACTCCCATCTACATTTCAGGTCATTGCACATCATGCAGCTGAAGCTGATGTGACTTGTCATTGCAAAAATATAATTGCCCCCATCTCTTGTTCTGAAAACTGTCGTATAATTGTTTAAAAATATTGTTAAATATTATAAACATGACTGTTTGGCTTGAAGTAACTAATAGAAAATTCACTGCAATCAGTTGTACTGTACTTAGTGTGTTTATACCTTTTTTTTTCATTGCTTTAGCTTCCCTGCTTCCCCATATGTGCTGTTGGAGTTCATTTTGATACTTGTGATATCATGACTTCAAGTCTCAAATGAATTCTTCAGTCAGATTGCATATGTAGAGTACAATTAGATATGTGGAAAGCATTAAATAAAACTACATTGATCTGACAATCTTCTCTCTTCATGCGGGAAAATGATAATGTTGATCTACTGCAGACATATTTCTCCAGTGTTATTTCTGCTAATTAGCTCAATATGCAGACGTTACAGTGCGCTAATGCTTACTCTTAAATTACAATTCACTGTTATATAAAACTGAGAATGTTTAAAAAAAATTGCTTTGTTAACGTAATTTATGAAATCTGATAAATTGTTCCTTTTTTTCCTTTGCTTTTTGCTTTTATTCTTTTTTTTTTTTTTTCCCTACTGCTTCCTCTGAAGTCTCCTACCAAATGGTTTTGGAAACTGGTTCCTGTAAGTTTGCCCAACTGCTTCACTTCAATCAAATAGCTTATTTTGGGAATGGCTTTGTACATGTCATGCTGGTCTATTCATTCATTTCCTTTATCTCTATGAGATAACTATAAGAGATTGCAAAGGTGTGCATGCTATAGAAGCTTATTTTGCAAGGTAACCTGTGCAAAATAAACATAAGCTATGATGGTGGACAAGGAATTATTTTTCAAGCAGGCAAGTTCACTATGGGTTGGTATATGACTGTGCTACCTACTAATGTCAAATGATTTTTTTTTTTTTTTTTACAAACTACTTTTTCATAAGATTTTAGTAAACATGTGCTATTTGATACAGACTGACTTTTAAAAAAGAGACTTGAAGAAAGTTTTTGATTGTTGATGGCACATGGAATTTGAAATTTTCTGATTTATTTTAACAATCTTTAACCATTAAACCATTTGGCTAGAATTCTCTAATTTTTCATCTGATTTAAGACTGCTGTTAATCACTCCCCACACAAAGTAACCCAAAGCAGTCTGCTTTTAGACTATGATTTCACTAAAAACAATAAATGTCTGCAATAATAATACAGTTTGTTTCCTCTGTGCTATGTCACCTTGGGATTATCATTGCTATCCTCTGACATACAGTAATTCACCCCTAAAATGCATTCAGTTTGTTTATTCTACAATTTGCCTAGGAACAAAATAATCAGTTGTTGAGATATATGCACAACTGCATACTTGTGGTCCGAATTCCTAAGAACTAATTCTGATCTATCTTTGATCTAAGTATTGCCAAATGACTAATCTAGCAGTCCCTCAGATACTTCTTGTCATAACTAGTAAAAGATTGTTCATACATACAACATAGGCCATTGCATGTAGGCAACAACAAAAATTACTTTGTCTGAAAAGCCAGTTGAAAAAGTACTGTCTTCAGCAGTCTAATCAGTACTCAAATTCGTAACAGTTTATGCTATAGAGGCCAATTTCTCTGTAATGCTATCTGTTATGGCTGTGACATACACCAGTACACTGTGCTGCACAGTATAGTCCTTTAATTTTGTTTTGGAATTAAGATAGTGTAATTAAATGGAGGGAATAAGGAAATATAAAAAAAAGTACTGTATGTGATCAGAAATGCAATCACTTTTTTTTTGGTCTTATTTCTACAAAATAAGATGGCTACTTCGAAGTAGGTTCAGAATGTTTTTGTTCTTTTTGCCTAAGGTTTTAGTTTGCTAATTACTCTCTTCCCTTGCATAAAAATGATAATCAAATCTAAAATATTCGGTCTATTGAAAAATCCAGTTTGCCTGCCAGTTGTCCGTAAACAACTTGAACTAGTGGTACTTCTGTTACTTTGAGCTTGTTAGTTTAGTAGAGGTGCAGCTCAAACCCAAGTGCTACTGATAATATAAAGTAGGAAGGTGGTGGCTCAAGCCGCTCTAACAGTTCAGTCTTCTGATCATTTACCTTTATATAAAGCAATAGTGAGATGGATATTCCTGAGCATACAGGCAACTGAAAGCTTACTCCGAGAAGTAAATTTATAACATGTTATCTACTACATGGTAAATCCATAAGAGCATTTTTTATTAATGATTAACTCAGAATATACAAGTATTCAAAGTAGCTGGTGTGCTGTTGGTTCATCTTGAGCCGTCCTTTTCTATATGCAAGTGTCTCAAATATACCTAGACCCTTTTATGGGGAATAAGCTCAAAGATGTTAAATCAGGCTGCTTTAGGATCTCGGAAACCAGATGCCTATATTAGTATTTATGTTTAAATTAGCACTAGACCTTTATAATAAATGTAGAGGTTCATCTTTTGCATTATTGCATCCATATTTTGTAGCAAACATTGCAACTGATGAGAAGAGTTTCTTCAAGTGGAAGTTAATTAAAAATGCAGTGTAATTACCAGTGCCTTTTATTTTGCAGAATAATTTCTTTTATCTTTTCAACCAAATTGGAAGCACGATGCCTGTTATACCCTAATGATCCTAGCATATCAACTTACATAAGTGTATTTTTCCTTAACTAATGTGCCCAGCATACTCTCTATAATGAATTAAGTCTCTGTTCTAGGCCCACTGATAACGACAGTTTCCACCATCTGTGGGCACTGTTCATAAGGCCAGTGAAAGCATCATTAAAGTGACAGATTTTCACAGGATTAACTCTGCAAGATCACTGTATTATCAATTTCAAAAATATTTGAGCACTCCATTAAAAAGATTCTATTTAAAAGAATATATAAATTACACAGGGCTTGTTGAACCGTGATTTTGGAGACCATCTGTATCCTGTATCTTTTTCTTTTATTTCATAAATTAATTGCCATATTTTGTAGATTTAATTTCACTTCGTGGATATACTGTTGTGGTATTGGAAACTTTCAAGATTTTCATCATAGTGGGTCATTGGATTGCCGTAGAGTGAAAAAGAACAAACTTTTACTGCAAGTGTAATTGGCCTATTTCCTTAGAAGTAGCAGGGAGTATTACTAACACTGGGAAGAGAATATTAATAATGCATGGAACACTAACATGATTTTGTGTGGTGTTAATACATTCCGTACTTGACACACAAATCCCAGTATATCTCAGATATGAAATAAAGACTAACAGGT
>JAAGNO010002138.1:38853-52538 GCA_033439905.1 Ceryle rudis
CATCAAGAAGGCAGGACAACCTCTTTTCACTTGTGCCCTGTGATAGGACGAGGGGCAATGGATTCAAGCTTGAGTACAGGAAGTTCCACCTCAACATGAGGAAGAACTTCTCTAGTGTAGGAGTTGTAGAGGATTGGAATAAACTCCTCGGAGAGGTGGTGGAGTCTCCTTCTCTGGAGACTCTCAAGACCTGTCTGGGTGCATTTCTGTGTGATCTGCTCTAGTTTTGTCCTGCTCTGGCAGGGGGGTTGGACTCAATGATCTTTGGTGGTCCCTTCCAACCCATAACATCCCGTGATTGTTGACTGTGCAAAAAAAAAAAAAAAAAAAAAAAATTAAAATTAATCCCTGCAGATGATGCTATTAACCATGCATTTATCCCTACTCTGACAAATTGTCAGTAACATAGTATTTTTTTCATCCAAATAAATCTACCTTTTCCCTATGTGCATACATTTTGTCTGTGCAGATGGTTTTGGCCTCCAAACTGAAGAGGAATGGTTGGAAGTTTTGTGATAAACATCTGAATTCCATTAATAAACACTTACAAAAGCCTTTACCATTCCACATTTGACTGTCAACTATGTAAGCTGCCACCAGCGTGTTTTCTTACAAATCTCGTGTTTCCTGAGACATGTTCAGAGATACAATAAAAGTCATTGTGAACCCCTTATGGGTGGTAGATTGCGTATTGTACGAACTCATCACAGCACCGTTTTAGTGTCTCTACAAGGGATGGATAGGGCTTTGTGTTGGAGTATTACGAGAGCAATCTGTGAGTAATAGAGCTATATCTTTCCTCATAAACCATTGTACTTCATCCATCTTGATGATACTTCAGTGCATTGTAGGACAAAGGAGGGGCCTAAGGATTTCTCTCAGATGTTAGGAATTTAACACGCAGGCTGCAGGTTCTCTGGCAGAACAGATGTGACCGCAGGATGTCATGGTACTGGTATTCCTCCATGTCCCAACTCCCCCCTTGGGTGTCTGACACTGTCATTTCAGTGCACAAAAAGAGAAAAAACTAACCCAGTTGGAAAAAGTGAATGTTTTTCTGTTGGCTTAGCTTGTCGAAATGACTCAGAGGATTGGATGGAGAGACAGATCCAGCACAGAGGAGGGCGTGGGACTGTGGCGGTGAGCAGTTGCCATGGAACCATAGTCATGGTGCCAAAATCAGTCTTTTCTTGGGAGAAAACTAAGTGTATAGATCTCCTTTGTGCTAACAAATTTTCACAGGCTGCTGGATGAAATTTTTAAAGCATGCTTTTCTTCTAAGGTAATGTATAGACATTACAATTTTAATTTTTCACAGAATTCTTAAATGTCATTTAAAACAGATATTTAGCTAGTGTGTAGTAGTGTTAACACAATAAAACCAGGAGTTTGAGAACCTATTTTGAATAATTTAATATATGCTTATAAAAGACACTTTTGTAGGTTGTAAAACAACAATATTTTTTCTTAAATTGAGGAGAGTAGCTTCCCACAAATACCATTTAGAAACCTTTCCACAGCATAGTGTATATAAACTATAAAAGCAGTAAACAAGTATTTTGAAAATTACTCATTTTAAAAAGGGAGTATAGGAGTGTTGTCTCTAACTTAGTGAACAAAATTCAAAACATGAAAGGATTTAATCCAGCATGTTTTTGAAGTCTGGCTTCTTTAAAAGTGTTTTACATACAAATGCACGCGTCTTTATGCATGTGTCTTTGTTATGGTCATGAAGAAGCACCTTGATCAAAACACTGATTTATGCTAATCCTGTTACGGATTAACACAGTCTGCTACAGACCTTCTCTATGAACCAAAACCAGTAGCTGTTGTAAGTAGAAACAGAGGAAAACTTTGTAATTACTCTTTTAATAGTGAATATATTTTTTGTATTTATAAAGCAACATCTATCACAAAATCTTCTTTATGTGATTCCAGCACACATTGCAGTCCAGGCACAAAGTAGAAGTTTCAGACTAAGCAACTGAAAAGAGAAAGGCACGATAAGTATGTGATAGTAGCTGCAGTCGCTCACTTTTGAGGCCAGTACAAACTGCCTCATTTCGTTCATGTTTATGTGTGGGTTTTTTGCTAAAATAAAGCCTAAAAATGAGAACCTTCTAATAATAACATTTACATGAAATAAATTGGGAGACAAGTATGTTAACAAAACTAATGCCACTCTGTGGCCTTTTGTGTAGGAGAAATACCTTTTGGACTTTTTTGGCGTATCTGCATTAGGTCCCCTTAAAGGTAATAACAGTGTTCTCTTTTTAGTTATGTTTAATTCTCATCTTGAAATATTAATGAATATGAATTTATTAATTCTTTCCTGTCACAAAATATAAAACTGTTTTTGTTTTGACCCAGAACATGAAGGCTGGTTGCCCTTTTGTAATGGGACTTTTGAGATATTACTTCTATGTCAATGTCTCTTGCTTTATAGATTGGAAAGTCCAACATATGCACCATCTCACCAACTGCATACACCCCAGCAGCCTTATTCGTCTGTTCCAGGTAACACTTTATAAATGAGTGGAAAAGGGAATGAGACCAGATGTCATCACAGTAAATTGCTAACTTGTTTATATTTATTCAAACATTATTTATGCAGAAGTTACTGGGAGAGCTTTATGTGAAAGGCTAATGAATGAGTTCTATAATTTATAAAATATACAAATGGGAAGTTTGTGTTTGTGCCTTTTATATTGTGTATATTATTTTTTTACATTTTACTTCATATAGAATGTGGCTTACAACAAATATTTGTTGTATCTTAGTTGTATTTTTAGTATATTTTACTCAATGGTAAATTTTTTGAGGGATGATGGCTATAATTTATATGCAGGATGAAATTGTTTCAATTGCTCTACTTATATTCTCAATGTAAAGGCACCTTTTTTTTTTTGCCATTGCAGTGTTCTAAGTAGTGAAGAAAACTAATTTGTTAAAGCAACAGAAGGTGATGTTAAAATTATTTTTCATAGCAGTTACCTTGGGTTCTGTTTTAATTTAACTTAGGAGTCATCAGAAGGTCCACATCAATGTCTTACGTAGATGGGTATGTAGGGACGTGGCCCAAAGAAAAAAGGTAAGTAGTCTTATTGTATGAGTTGGTTTAAAGAATGATTATTTATTGATAATAAATGTTCTGTTGTAGCTTGGATTTTCAGAATCCTGTAACAAGTGTTCTTGTAAACAACTTGCAAAAATAGAAAGACAAGACAGTATCATGGATTAAGAACTTGGTGATAGGAAACAAACTTCAGAAATATTTTCTTTTTTTACATTGAAGTGAGATATATTTGAGATATTTGAATTGTTGGCATTAAACATTTAGTCATTGCAATCAACTGAAATTGGTAACAAGGCTAATGAGCTCACTAGCATTTAAACTTGTATTATTTTGTGGATAGTAAGAACAATAAGGCTGAATGTTATTGGTTTTCACTTCGACAGTCATAAACTCTTCATCTGTAGGGTGTAAACCAAAGTTTACCAAAGGTAAGAGTTATAGTGGTAGGTTATTCAGTAAGTATAAACTGTGTCTCTCTTCACACCTTCCTTCTGATTTACTGTGACAATTCCTATATTCCTAAAATGCTCAGGATGTATTCCAAAGTAGTAAAAAGCATTACCTATCTCTGAAGAATATATCGCTGTATTTTCTTGTGCATTTCAAAATTATTATATTCATATCTATCTATCAAATGGATATGTTAAATATATGTGTACTTATATATTCATTATATTTGAAGCTAGACAAAATAGAGTACACCCAACAGTGCCTTTAATACTACAGTCTTAAAATAATTTTAAAACCGCATGTGAATATTTCATTGTAATTAATCATGAGTTGCTCAGTTATTTCCTTTATTCCATTCCCTATTAGGTCATCATTACATGGAGTTTCATTTGACATTTCCTTCGACAAAGAAAAAAGCATTCCTGTAGCTACCCCAAACAGAGGAATTACTAGATCTGTGAGCAATGAAGGCCTTACATTAAACATGAACCGTATGCCAAAGCATATTAGAAAAAATCTGTCCTTCAAACCAGTAAATAGAGAAGAGGAAAATCAAGATATTGAAGAGGAAAAAGACACGATAGCTCATAAAGACACAAAGTCCAATCAGTCTCTTAACGCAAATCAGAAGAATGCCAATGAGAGTAGCCACTACAGGTTTCCAAACGGAGCTCTGCAAAACAGGGCAGTTCTGGATGATTTTGGTAATCAAATTGAGACACCAAGTATTGAAGAGGCTTTGCAGATAATTCATGACACTGAAAAATCTCCCAGGGTTATCCAACCAGACCAAGTTACAAATGGGTTCTTTCTTCACAATCAGGAAATGAGCATCTTGAATTCAAACGTTAAACCAAACCAGTCTACCCCTGATATAATCACAGACACAAAAGGTGCTCTAAGTCCTGTGACTGACAATACGGAAGTAGATACTGGAATACATGTCCCTTCAGAAGATATTCCAGAGACAATGGATGAGGATTCTTCTTTGAGAGATTATACTGTAAGCATGGACTCTGACATGGAAGAACCATCTAAATTTCTCCAGGAGTATGACATGCGAACTAGCAATCACAGAGATCAATTAAGTCCCTGTCCCAGCTCAGTAAGTACTAAATCACAGGCAGGCAGCAGTGCTTCTTCAAGTTCAGGAGTTAAAATGACTAGCTTTGCAGAGCAAAAATTCAGGAAGTTGAATCACACCGATAGTAGAAGCAGTGGAAGTAGTTCTCAGAAAACCACCCCAGAAGGTTCTGAGCTGAACATCCCTCATGTGGTTGCTTGGACTCACATTCCAGAGGAGGCATCTCTTCCTCAAGGAAGAGACACTACACAGTTACTGGCTTCTGAAATGGTACATCTTAGAATGAAGCTGGAGGAAAAGAGGCGAGCCATTGAAGCACAGAAGAAGAAAGTTGAAGCTGCATTCACAAAGCAGCGGCAGAAAATGGGAAGAACAGCATTTCTTAATGTTGTGAAAAAGAAAGGTGATGCAGTATCACCTCTCCGAGAAGAAGCGGCGGGAGCTGAAGATGAGAAGGTAGTCACTGACAGTAATCGGTTGAAAGAAAAAGAAACTCAAAAATCAGATGAACGAACTAGTAAGACTTCAGAATTAATAAAAGAAAATGCTGAAAATTCTCATAGCAAATGGCTAAAATCTCCTGCTACTTCTATGGATGCTGAAAAGCAATGGAATTTAGCAAGCCCCTCAGAAGAAAATTTTAATGAAGGAGATATCTTAGAGTATACAAAATCTATTGAAAAACTAAACTCTTCCCTCCACTTTCTACAACAAGAAATGCAACGTCTGTCCCTTCAACAGGAGATGCTGATGCAGATGAGAGAGCAACAGGCTTGGGTTATTTCTCCTCCTCAGCCTTCTCCTCAGAAGCAGATTAGGGACTTTAAGTCTTCATCAAGGCAAATGGGAGCTCCATCTCCTGTCGCACCTTTCTCACAGGAATCTCCTCGCTCCACACATCAGTCTCCACAGTCTTCCAACAGGAAGAATGCATCTTTTCACATTAAAATGCAAAGGACTCCTAGGCCAAATGAACTGAAAATAACACCTCTAAATCGTACCTTGACTGCCCCACGGTCTGTGGATAGTCTTCCCCGTTTGAGGAGGTTTTCTCCAAGTCAGGTTCCCATTCAGACTAGATCATTTGTTTGCTTTGGAGATGATGGTGAACATACAGGTGAACCTTCTTTAAGGGGAAACCATTTGAAGGAAGTCAAGGCTTCAGAAGAGGTAGCAAAAGAAGAAGGACCAAAATTGCTGAAACCCTGTGAGCAGAGGTTGGAGGAAAAGGAGATTAAGCCTATTGAATCTAATGTTTCTGAAGTATTATCTCAGCCTATCACAGAAACAGTCTGCCTCACCCCAAATGAAGATCAGCTAAGCCAACCGATTTTACCAGCACCAGCTCCCAAAACAGCAAACTTAATTGAAGTTTCTCTATCAGATTTGAAGCCACCAGAAAAAAATGAAGTATCTGTTGAGAAATATGAAGGTGAGAGTGATAGAGAACAATTTGAGGATGACCAGAAAGTGTGTTGTGGATTCTTTTTTAAGGTAAGAGACCTAGTGGATGTGTCTGCCTGCTATTAAGCTTTTTTTGAAGGGAAACTTCTTAATTCAGATATGGATTTCAATGATGACTTTCTGCTGAAGTCAGAGCAGATTGTTCTGCAACTCTAAATGTGCAAACATATCTTTTGCACTTGATAACTAATTTGTCATCCTAAGAGTGGTGAGATTCTACCATACTGCAATTCTGAGCATGACAGAATATCCCTTTCCATTGATAGCTGTGGAAGAGTGAGGAAGACACATGATGAAAGTAGACTTTTTTAACTTAAGCTTTGGTGACTTTAATTAAACATGCTTACATCTCACCCTCACTTCCCCATTCTACCCCCAAATTTAATGAAAAGGTTTTGAAGCACTTAACAGATTTTTTTTGTTGTTGTTGTTAATTGTTGAATGTCTCCCGAGTTGTACTTTGGAGAGAGTTTTTGTTAGCTGACTAAGGAAGTACAGTCTTCTGAGATTCCCTTTTGAAGTTGGTATTTGGGAGTGCTCTCTGTTGTGTTATTCAGACAGCCTTTTAACTATAATGCATGTTGTAAGAGAGTGGTCTAGACACTGAAAGCCATCAAGATTTTGAATTACAATCTTGGAAAACCCCAAAATCTTGTGTCACATATCTGAGATGTGCCTTGCTTGTCTGGAAGCATTCCTCAGTCCTAACAAAACACTTGGCTTGATCAGCGTATTCTGATACCCGTAGGCTGCATAGTTACTGCTTTTTTGTGATAAATTACCTTCATCTCCATACATGTAGAATCTTCTAAAGCTGAATATGGAATTTTATGAAGTGTGGGATACGACTCTAAACTAAAATATTTCACTTAGCAAGTTTTTTCATAATAGTGTTGCATTTTATTTTTTACTTAGGAAGGAAAAATTCCTTCATGGAATGTTTTTAATAGTTTTAAGAAAAATCTTTTATTTCAAATACTGCAAAATACATTAGGATATTGCAACCCAGTGTACAGAATTGAGTGTCTAAGGACTTGGCAAAATCTGTTGCTGAATTCAGCGATTTTAATATTTTTGGGTCCTTTTCCCTAAAATACTGTTGCTGCTAGGATGATCAAAAGGCAGAAAATGATATGGCAATGAAACGAGCAGCATTACTGGAGAAGCGTTTGAGAAGGGAAAGAGAGACTCTGCTTCGAAAGCAGCAGCTGGAAGCAGAACTAGAACATAAGAAGGAAGAGACAAGGTAAAACTACATGTCATGATCCAAATGATCAGTAAGAGTTAATGTAATAATGTCTGATTTAGTTAAAAGTGTAACTTCCATGTCAAAAAAATTGCATCTTAATATCCAAGATACTTAATCCTAGAGCCAGATGTGTCGAGGACCTCAGCTGAAGACACATACCATCTGATCCTGCAAAATCAGCAGATGACATCAGTCTATAGGTCAGACTCAACATATGAGCTCTGCTGGCCAGAGTGAAGCTCCTCAGAGCACTACGCTGCCCTGCACTTTATATTCTGAGGGAGAGTGTATCACTTTGGGCTTCTTTCTGCACAAATGTACAAGGCTCACTCAGTTACTGCAGTCAAGCTAAGAAACATGGGTTTGATTTTACTAGTAACAGTATCCCAAAAAATTTAAAGTGCCTGAAAATTGTGTATTTAAAAAAAAAAAAAGGCAAGTTTGTCTTACTGATAAATCTGATGTCTGTGTTGTGCTCACTGTACTAGCTAAAACTGTTAATTTGGAAAGTTTCTACTGCTGAATTTATTTGGTAATTTTTTTTAGACGCAAAACGGAAGAAGAACGTCAAAAGAAGGAGGATGAACGAGCACGGCGAGAATTTATTAAGCAGGAATATATGAGAAGGAAACAACTAAAGCTTATGGAAGAAATGGATACTGTCATAAAGCCACGTTCCCTCTCAATCAAACAAAAAAAGCCACGTCCAAAATCTATTCATAGAGATCATATTGAATCACCTAAAACACCAATCAAAGGTCCACCAGGTAACAGATGTTCATGTGGAAAGAGTCTGTTCATGCTAAAACACCAGCTTGTCTTTTGGTACTAACAAGCACGTGCATTCATTAGTGTCTTGTGCTAAATTGAAACTGCACGTGGCCAAACTGGAAAGCAAAATTTACCAATAGAAATGAAAAGCTGAATGTCACTTACCTGCTATGCATGCATGCATATATAAACAAACAAAAAGGTGTTAACTGTAGGAAAACCCAGCAGAAGCACCAACGTGTGTTGCAAGATTCTTACACACCTCTGTATTCTTCACTGATCTCTTCTTGCACCTGTAAAGGTAAGAATGAATAAAAGTTGGGCGACAATCAATAAATAAAATAACTTTTATAAGGTACGAGTACTTAAACTCCTGCTTAATATAGACAAAATACTGTTGCATTTCTTTTTTTTCTGTTTCACTCACCAACTCTATGTACAGTTATGAACATAACACTAATCATGTGGAACAGTTCTTTTAGATGTCACATGACTGCAGTAATGACTGGAAGAAGTATTGCCAATTTACAATTAGAGAAAAGAAACCAGACTGCTCAGTGATCCTTTTTGTTACAGCATCGTACAGCCTTGTTACTCTGCTGCATTTTCTCTAGCTGTTGCACTCCATCTTCCAGCGTAATTTAATGTATTCCCTTAACACCTTCCAAGAACCATCCTGAGCTTTAAATTAAGTCTCTTAAGTTCTCTTTCATGAGGACTTAGTAACTCTGATTGCATTTTTTGATTTGCATAGTTCATATATTCCCATGTCCATGCTTCACTTGAATGCTTAGTCTGCAACCATCCCAGGTGGCTGCAAATGGCTGAGTGTCAGCAAGTGTTTCCATGAAGCGCACCATATATGCATGCAGGTATATCATGTACGGGTGTAAGAGTCTCATATGTAAAAGCTCTTACTGACTTTCTGATGCTGGTGTTGGGTCTAATGAACAGACTCTACTACTTGCATAGGTTTGTAAGCCTTAACTTTGTTTTTATCCAGGTTCACAGCTTTATCGTGTTTTTTCAGTATCTAGTCTTTCATTGGCATCGCTGAATACAGGGGACAATGAGAGTGTGCAGTCAGGCAAGAGAACACCAAGGTAAAGCTAAAATAACCATTTCATTTAATAAAATTTGATAATCAGCTATGTAAAATTAGCATGAATTTTAAAGAGTTTACATATCTATTGTGTGCTCCAAGAACAGTTGGAGAACAGCTTTCCAAAGAAAGTTTTCCTGATTTGAGACGTTGAGAGTTTCTACTGTCAGGCATTAGGGGACCAAGCCACAATCATTTCTTTCACAAATTTTACCAAGTAAACCAGTTGGGTAGCTATAAATGAGGTCCAAACAAAATGCTGTTGACACAATCTCTATAATTTACCTGCTTATATTTAAGTCTCAGCTTGTGGGTATCCTGATAAACCTGTATGCTGTGGGCAGCTCCATAGCTTATCTTCTTTTTTTAACATAGAAGCTTCTTTACTGTTTGCTTTGTTTGGTTTGTTGGGTTTTTTTTTTCCCCTTAGCTGTCATACAGAAAAGTATTAAATGTTCACTAGGCCTTCAGCGTTTTCCAAACACCAGAATTTATTTTGCATTAAAAATCACATGAAAATTAAATACTAAGAGATTAAAATAACAGGATAATATTAATTTTCTATAGAGAATCTATAACTCAGAGGAAAACTATTTCTGTGTAACCACTTAATTATATTCAGATAATTAGTATTTTTTTTTATCGAAGAGAAGTAGGGAAGAAAGACAAACTAGGAAAAGGGATTTGATAAGGAATACTACATTACAATATCACCTCATGTTTTCATGGCCACTGTGCGTCACTCACCAACTCTGACACGCCTACAGCTGGTTCCAGTTGACTTCTCAATTTCCTTCATGTCTTGACAACTGACTTTCTGGTTATTATGTAAGAAACTTCATTAAAATTATCCAAGTGTCCTAGCATCTATTGTAATCTCTTAATTAAAACGGATCATTTTTAAGAGGGGGATTTCTTTCAGCTATATTAGCCATTAGAAAAGCCCTGATGTTGCTTATCTACACAGACTTGATGGGAGATTACCCCTATCTATGTAGTTTTAATTGTACAGGGCTGTACTGTGCTTGTAATGAATAGTACATTTTCCTCTGGCTTTAGATTTGATTTAGGGGGTTCAAACTTTTAAAATACGATAAAATTCAGTACAAATTGCTAAAAGTGTTAACAGAATTGAAAAGATTTTCAGTATCTTTCTAGACCTGTGCTTTCACCTTTTTCTCGTGTCAGAATTGTCTTTTGATGGTCAGAGTGAGTGAATTTCAGTAACAACTTTGAGGTCTCCTTCATGCAGATGCTAATCACAAAAGATGTAGGATATATTATAAATTTAATTTTCATCTATTGGTGATTTTACTGGAAGTTGGTGTGCAGTTGGTGTGTTGTTATAATGCCACTCCACTTTTTTTTCCTTATTCTTTGATAGTAGTGCCTTTCTTCTCACTTAAAAAACCATTCATTCCAAGGGGAAAATTTGACTGGCTTTTGCAGCAATCAAAAAAGACCTTAAATATCTTGTGATAATTTAAGATGACATGACAACCCTGCTTAGAACTTTAAATGTGTACACAGCATGAAGAATTATGGCACCAGAAGTTACTGTTTGTGAAAACAAAAATTAGAAAGGAAATTTCTGTTAAATACAGCAGTTCTCACTGCCAATTGTTGTAATGATAAGTATAAATGAACTACATTTTTACTTCACATTCATAAATTTATCAAGAGCTGGTTGGTTTGCCACATGAGATAACATTGTTTTGCTAGTACCGATGCAAAAGTAACATGAATTCCCACTAGTAATAATATTCCACAGCATAGAATATCTATTAGGTTTTTGTCCCTCAGATGTAGCCCCAAAAACTTAGTAGCATCCACCTCACCTAAATACCAACTTCTGCATCACTCAAAATACTTTATACAGAACATGAACTCAGTTATTCATTAATTTATTCTGTAAATATTGTGCACTTCAGCTTATAGAAATCAAAACATTGTGTTCTAAGTACAGTTTGCCTTCCTTTCATATTAGAAGGCTTCTAAGCTGAACTTTGTAAATTTTTTTAATAGATTTTATAATTAATGTTTAGGTCTGAGTCTGTGGAAGGATTCTTATCTCCAAGTCGCTGTGGTAGTCGTAATGGAGAAAAAGATTGGGAAAATGCATCTACAACTTCTTCAGTCGCCTCTGCTACAGAATACACGGGTCAGTGACAAGCACATTCAGAACAGTACCTGATTCTTAGTGGTTCTAGGCAGGAAAAGTTTTCAATTACCTTTTTTTGTTTCCTGAAACTTGATTGAGGACACTTCCATAAAAATGTTATTTTCACCTCTTTTAAAATAGATGGTAATAATACAAGGTTAACATTTTAAATCCAAAATGGAAGCAGTGACTCGGTAGCATTTGTGGTAACCAAACTAAACTGCAGTTAGGCTTATAACAGCAGATGGGCTCACAGGTCACTGTGCACTCAGTAGTCTGTCCAGCAAGGCAAGAAGAGTTGAAATTTAAGTTCAGTGTAGAATAGAGTTACAGAAAGCACAAAACCAAATTGCACTGGATAAAAGAAGTCTGCTTAGTAGTGTGAATTTAAATGTTCTGCAGCCTTTGTTTCCAAACAGATCCTTTGTTGTTTATTAAAAATTTCACAATTTGACTTCTAACTCTTTAATATATTATGAATCAAATAACAATGGTAACTTCTTCCCTTTTCTCCAAATATACAGCATGTGATAATGCAAAGACCTTGCATCATCAGGATTATAAAAGCTTCATTTTTGCCCATCTAATATCGCTTTGGTAAAGAGTAAAGTAACGTTAGGCATCTTTGATAAACCTTTATGGAGATCAGGTTTGATTGACGAGCCTTCATAGATTTGTCTGTGCAGGCAAATGCTTGTTTTAAAAATAATCTTGCTTCCTTTCTGCTGAAATGACTACAGCCTGGAAAGTGTTCATTCTGAAAAGCAGAAAGTAATTACCTGGTTTTAAACCATGAAATTTCAGTCAGTTTGTGTCAGTATGTGCCACATTTGAAACACAATTAAAGTGCAAGAAGGACAGCGAGACTTTGGGTGGTATTTCTGAGTTTTCTCATGAAGACCCATAGTTCTGAAGATCATCTTTTAATGATTATTATGTAGAGCTTATTTTTAAATGAAGGAATATGTAGTTCCTAGGAATTGAATAGAAGGCTTTTTTCATGTTTTAATATGTTCACTCTGTCAGACAGATTTCATACAGCTTTTTTGTGCTGATTCTAGGCTTTTTTTTCCCCTCAAAGCATAGACAAAAAGAGATTTAATCTTAAATTTAATTGGTAATTGCTTGTATAATATGTTCCTTTTTAAGAGCTGGAATTGGTACTTACATGTTGGTTTTTTCAAATGGTCTTGGTAAAGTATATATTTATTACAGAAATGAAAGCAGGAGATTTCTTCTTCAACCAGATGAATCCATTTTTTTTTTTTTTTTTTTTTACAGATAGAATAACCTGACAAGTGTCAGGCCAAAGCTTTTATCCCTAGTTTTGGGTAAAACATTAATGGAATTCCAAGGTGAACAGTTACTCTAAGCACTGCATTGTTATACACAGCTTCATTGTTATACATCTCACCCTTGAGATCACAGGTGTAGATGAAAAAAAAAGACTTTACTCCCTTCTGGATGACTGACATTTTAGTTAGAAAATGCAAAACATTTTGTTGTTCATAGAAAAGGTCCTCTGGGAGAAAATATATTTACCAAGACTGCCAATAGTAATGATTTAATAATGAAAGACACATTTGTAAGCAAATTCAGTAACAGCTGACAGAATGACGTTTGACTTGTTTGTGAAATTTGTGGTCTCTAGCCTGATTCCATTTTATTACTGGATTTTTATTTTCATGCATACAAAAGTTCCACACCAGAAGTGCTTCACAGCATTTAAAGTAACTCTTTGGTGGCTTGTTGGTTAACTTAGCTGATTTGTCATTCCTCCTCCATAGGACCAAAGCTCTTCAAGGAACCCAGTGCTAAATCCAATAAGTACATAATTCAGAATGCGCTGGCACACTGCTGCTTGGCTGGAAAAGTAAATGAAGGTCAAAAGAAAAAGATACTGGAGGTAAGGTTACTCTTCCCTTAAAAGCAGAAACACTAAGTCAAACCACAGTCGGGCATTAGGAAAATGCTAAAGTATAAATGCAGATATAGAAAGGAATCTTCTGAGGTTATGTCAGCCCTTGGTGAAAGGCTTGAGTAATTTCTGTGACTTGTTTCCTGTATAGACAGAAAGGTTCTCTAGTACTGTAGAAACAATAGCTGTTGCATTATACGTGCAGCACAAAAAGATGAATTAATTGACATGTTAAATAGTTACTGCTTGTTTAATATGGAAATGTCAGTATGTAGACTTTTATAATTTGCTCACAAATTTGTTTTCCTTAATATGAAGACTATCCATCTTACGCATACAGATCCTTGGATTGGGGCCTTTAGACATAAAGCACAGCTCTCTCATGGACAGAAAGAAGTGAAACACATCCC
>JAAGNO010002139.1:0-21431 GCA_033439905.1 Ceryle rudis
CCGCGGCAGCCAGGTACTGGGCCAGGGGGCAGCCCAGGCCGCCGCAGCCCACCACGAGCACAGAAGAGCGGGCCAGGAGCAGCTGCCCCCGCACGCCCAGCTCAGGCAGCACCAGCTGCCGGCTGTACCGCAGAATGTCGGCGGGGCTCAGAGAGGCCTGGGCGGGCAGGGGGGGCAGCTCGCCGGGAAAGGCGGCGGCACGCTCCTCGACGGCCTCGCCGTCACCCGCGGCACCCCCCGCCAGGACGGTGGCTAGCCGCTCGCGCAAGCCGCGCAGCTCCTGCTCCCGCTGGCTGATCTCGGCGCTCAACCGCGCCGCCTCCGCGCCGTCCGCCATAGCAAAGGGGAGAGGGCGCCAGAAAGTACCCCCCCACTTCCGCTTCCGGCCGCTCGCCCCGAATTCTCCGGCGCTTCCGGCTGCTCCGCGGGCACCGATTGGCTGCGGGACGCCCCCGCCGGTTCCGGGTGCGGCAGCACCGGCATGGCGGTCGTCGGTGCAGACAAGTTCTCGGTGCTGCTGCCCACGTACAACGAGCGGGAGAACTTGCTCCTCGTCGTCTGGCTCCTGGCGCGCACCTTCCAGGAGAGGTACGGTCCGCGGCGGGGGTATTGCTGGGGCCCGGCGCGGTAACCCCGGGGTCCGTGAGCAGGCCGGGGCTGAGCCCCGTCCCTTCGCCCGGGCCGGCTGCGGGGCTGGCTCGCTGCGATGCGGAGGAGCCGGCGGCCCCTTAGCGAGGGGAGGCGGCTCTCGGAGCTGCCGCAAAAAGGTGGCGTATGAGCACAGGCAGAAGGAGGCCCCCGGGCGGAGCTGGCGGCCGGTGCGGAGCGGGCTCGGAGCGGGTTAATCCCCCTCGGTGTGAGCGTTGATACAGAGCTGAGAACTGCAGAGCAGCTGCCTGCAGAGCCAGGAAATGCCCACCCGTAACACTTGCAAAACAACGTCCCAGCGTAGGAAGGCAATAGCGTTTTCTAGGCTGTGAAACGTGTAACGCTTTTCAGAAGCGCTGGAGGCTGCGCAGCCGGCTGTTCCGAACCCGCAGGGAGGAGCGCAGCTCTTCCCCGAGGTTAGTTAGGGAAACGAAATTGCTCTAATCGGAGGTCTCGCACGTACCCTGAGCCCTTCTGCACCATTTCCAGAGAATGCGCTGCCGGGTGAGAGCACAAAAGCAACTGAGCTTTTGCTCTTTCTCACTCAGGACGCCAGAGCTGGCTGCCGTGGTGACGCCGGGATGTGACGGGGTTTGCACGGCTGCAGCGTGCTGTGGAGCAATTGCAGCTTGAGAGACCAAACAGGGACGCTGAGTCGCATTTTGTGACAACTAGGATAGACTTACAGCTGTAGCTACAGCATATACCTCTAGCTGTCAAAAAACCACATTCAGTTTTGTGCCTTTAAAAATGTCTTCGGTGGTGAAATTAGGTTTTGTGTTTGTCCATTTAAAAATAATTCTCATTTCAGTGGAAACAATTTTGAAATTATCATCATAGATGATGGAAGCCCAGATGGGACACAGGAAATTGCTGAACAGTTGGAAAAGATATATGGATCAGATAAAATAGTGAGTTATATATTCTGGGTTTTGTGGTTTTGTTTTTCATTTTTATTGTGTTAGAAAATAATTTAAATCCTTATGGAACTGTAACAGAGTCCCTGAATTCTGCACTTTTTAAAATCCTTAAACAAGTGATTTAAGTTTTGCACACTGCTTTACACCAGTGTAGGCTTACAACAGTCACGCAGCTGCTTGGCAGCATTATGAACTAATATGCAGAATCGTGAATTAATATTTGCAGGATGTTTTCAATACTCTGTGCATTGCTGTGTGCTGTTGAGTGATGAATAGTGGATGTTGGTGTTCTCTGTGCATGCCTGAGGGAGAGATGAGGTTTGGATAAAATTTAATTTCATTTTAAGTGACTGCAGTAATAGGGAAATTGGAAAGATGAAAGCCACTCTGGTCTTGTGATTTATTTAGAAGCTGTCTAGTTGCATAACAGGACTTTCCTGTTTTTTTCCTTTTTACTATGTTACTGTATAACCATCAGTTATATACAACAAGATACTGCCATTTATTTAGTCACTGTGAGTCAGTAAACCCACTGGGTTTTGGCAATAAAACTCTATCACACAACAGTGTTAAACCCCAGCATTCAGTTTGTGAGAGTTTTGTGCTCTAGGCAGTGTCAGACTTTCTGGACCTATTACTGTGTAATTAGCAAAATTCTTTACTGTGTAAAATAGCAAATGTTAAGGTGCTAGCAAAATGAATTAAAAACTATACTTGGAGTAATATATGTCTATTTTAATGTATCCTGCAGCTCCTAAGACCCAGAGCAAGAAAGTTGGGCCTTGGTAAGTCCTTATTAACTCTGGTTAGTGGTAAAAAAAAAAAAAAAATCTGCTGCATTCTTTGATTGATTCTAGTGTATAAAGTTCGGGGGGGGGGCAAAACCAAAACACCACCACTGTAAAGCCCAAAAGCAGAAATACATTTTCATCGAGTTTTTTTGTAAGTGACCGAGCTTACAAGCCACATGCAAAAATCACAGAGTATTTGTAACCAGTTCCCCACCACCTCAAACCTGAAAACTGTGTTCACTGCAATTCTGTACAGGCGTGTTTTCCTGCTAACACGCTGCGGCTCTCCCTCCTGTACTGCCTGTGCTGATTACAGAGAGATCACAGAATGTTATGGGTTGGAAGGGACCTCTGGAGGTCACAGAGTCCAGCCCCCCTGCCAGCGCAGGAATACCCAGGGCAGGCCACACAGGAACAGATCCATGTGGTTCTTGAAAGTCTCTAGAGAAGGAGATTCCACCACTGCTCTGGGCAGCCTGTTCCAGGCTCTGTCACCTCACAATGAAGAAGCTTTTCCTCATGTTGAGGTGGAACTTCCTGTGTTTCACCTGGCAACCATTACCTCACAAGGCATAAATGAAAAGAGACTGTCCCCTTCTACTTGACACCCACCCTTGAGATGTTTGTAAACATCAGTAAGATCCCCTCTGTCTTCTCTTTTGCAAGCTAAACAGCCCCAGGGCTCTCAGTCTTTCCTCCTAAGAGAGATGTTCCAGCCCCTTAATTATCTTTGTAGCTCTCCCATGGACTCTCTCTAGTATTTCCCTGTCCCTCTTGAACTGGGGAGACCAAAACTGAACATAATACTCCAGATGTGGTCTCACTAGGGCTGAGTAGAGGGGAAGGAGAACCTCCCTGGACCTGCTGGCCACACTCTTCTTTATGCACCCCAGGATGCCACTGGCCTTCCTGGCCACAAGGGCACGCTGCTGTTCCATGGAGAACTTGCTGTCTACCGCGACACCAAGGTCCCTCTCCATGGAGCTGTTTTCCAGCGGGTCTACCCCTAACCTGTACTGGTACATGGTGGTGTTCCTCCCCAGGTGTAGGACTCTACACTCATCCTTGTTGAATTTCATTAAATGGAGAAAAAGAATGTTATTTTTTACAAGAGCAGCTGCTGTATTTGTGTAGAACCCGCTGACCCAGAGGGCACAGTGGTAATTTCTGTGCGGTCATATTCAGGGTGTTTCCAAAATTGTACCATAGTTCCTTCCCAGACAAGGCTGAGATGTTTTTTCTGATACATATTTGGACAGAGCTGTTCAGTTAACCCATTGTTGTGAATTATGATTATAATTAAAAAAAAATCCAAACAAACAAAAAGACCCCAAACAAAACAACGACAAAAAAAACCCCACCATATCTGATAGATGTCCAGCACTCAAACTACTAAAGTCTTGTCTCAGCCGTTGACTGATAGTGTGAATTGTAGGTTTTTGAAGTACATTGCAACAGTTACCAGTTTTGTAGAAACCTCACTAATTTGGGCGTCCTTGTACCACTGAGATTGATCATTAAAATTTGCAGGACTGCAATTTTATTGATCTCATGCCATATTTCACAGAATATGTAAATCATGTTTGTCATTACTTACTTTAGAAAAAATCAAGTATCCCAGGAAGTCACAGATGACATTAAAACTTGTAGTATGGAAACTGTCCTAATATAAAGTGGAGATATTTTCATCTGTTAAAATTCATGTAGCATCCTTATCATGCCTCATCTAGCAATGGAGAAAATCATAACATGTAATACGTCGTTTGATTTATTGTTAATCAGTACCTGCCTTTCGTGCTAAATGTCTTGGCAACCTCCACTTCCATGTGCTGGTAAAACATCTGAGGTGTCTTGTGTACTGAGTTCTGCAGCTAATTTCTCCAATCCACTGAGCAAAAACAAAATTCTAATTTTGATATTGAATTGTCTATTCAAATTCACCTTCCTATACTTTTTTTTCTACATCTCTCATTTATATAAGAAACTCCAAAAGGCTTACATATCTTTGTTTTCTGCTGTTTCATCTTTTGTCCTAATTTGACCAGTATTGCAGATTACATTTCCATTTTTCATACACCATATCTATCAGTCATGCACAATATAAAAATCTGTGATGCTCCTACTGTGTGACTTTGCAAACAACATGGAAATATAAAAAGGAAAGCCAGGTTGTTCATTAACCAGGAGTTAGTTTCCCCTGAGAGTGCCTGCTAAGGACACCAGTTGAGAGGCTTTATTTTTTTCTCAGTCTCCATATTCCTGATAGAAACACTTGAGAGTAATTTGGATCAGTGAAAAGCATGTGCCAGCTTTTAATCTGTTGTGCTGCTGTACTGCCCTTGGAAGCAGCGCTGTCTTTGAACCTCATGTCTCGGATCAGAAATTTGTGCTGTTGAGGAAAACTGTAATAGCAAGACTTGTTGCAGCTGTCACCAGGATAGCTACACCGGGTCATACAGCATAACATGCAACAAAAGTAAGAAAAAAAAAGACTCTCTTCAGATTAGGTACCAGGATGTAACTCATGGTTGTCAAGGAGAGCAACCCAAAATCTGTGTACTACTAATAGTTAATCCTGAGTCTAGAAATCAATGTTTTTTAACTATCAGTGATTATTTTGTTGCTTGTATCCTATTTTCAGTTTCCTGTGGCTCATAATGCCTATGGCACTTCTGGAAATGCTAGTTCAGATAAGTGTCTCACTTATCAAGTTGTGTTCCTGTGTGCCTCTCCAGTGCAGTATGGCTTGCCAAGGTTTATAGTGCTGATATGTGCAGGGAAAAGGAAAAATTAATTTTAACATCTGACCACAATTTTAAAATAAATTTTAGGAGTTTTTAGTTGATCCTTTTCTAGTATAACTTAAGAGATTTTAGAAAATAAGTGAAGACTCTGCCTAGAAGATTGCGTATTTTAAAATAGTGAGGGAAATTATTTCTGTACTGTTTCCATCAGGCACAGCTTATATTCATGGAATGAAACACGCCACTGGGAATTTTATTGTTATTATGGATGCTGACCTCTCTCACCATGTAAGTCTGTATTGTATGTGTTGTGTTTTATGTACCATTATAATCAAATTTTCAGTGTTGGGGGTTTTTTCTTTTTTTTTTTTTTCCTTTTTTTCCCCATCCCTTTCCCCCTTCTGATCTGTTTTCCTTCCATTTCAGCCAAAATTTATTCCAGAGTTTATCAGGTAGGTGCTGATGTAATATGAGAGAATGACTTCTGAACATTTATTGTGGCATAGTAATATTTGAAAGCTTTATATTCTTGTATAGCTGTCTAGCTGCAGTGAGAAAATTGTCAAGGCATGAATGCAAATAGAACAGACTGGACCTCATTTGTCCCCAAATCATCCAGAAAAATAATTAGTTCCTAACTGGAGCAAAAGTCCCCAGGTTTAAAGTAATAGAGAGCATGTGTGACTAAGTACTTCCATTCCTTGTAATGCTTGTTCAGCTCTGAAAAGCGTATATATAAATGTCATCTTCTAATCCTTTCCTCATGTGTGCATGGAGGGATATCAAGTAGAGGACTGTCCTCAGTTACTGGTGAAATACTTCTCTGCCTTTTTTCCTACCTCTTACCTCCCTGTAACATTCAGTTTGTGAGGAACGGTCAACAGGTGTTACACTGGGGGCTAAGGGCCGTACTCTGCCTAATTCGTTAGTGTCTGCAGCAGTCACGCGTGGTATGGATGAAGGACAGTTACAGATTTTTTTTCCCTTACTATGGATTTGTATAATTTAAATATTTCAATCTGTATTTAAACCAGTCTGTCTTTTGTACTAGAGAGAGGCTTTAAAAATGCATGTCAGTCTTTATAAATTATTTATGAAGTAGCCCATGAAATTCCCTGACATAGTTGGTAAAAGATAATCATAAGGTTGCCTGAAGTAGCTCTTAAGAGAACAATTAACAGGTTTTTAAATGCATCATGCTTATAATGACCATAACTATTATTTTCCTCTTTGCTTATTCAAAGGTTTGTAAAATACAGATTTTGTACTAAAAGAGTGATTGTTATTTTGAAATTTGTACTGCCTTCTTACAAATATTCCTCCTGTTTTTCTGATAAAACCACCTGCTTATAGAAAGCAGAAAGAAGGCAATTTTGATATTGTATCTGGAACAAGATATAAAGGAAATGGAGGAGTATATGGCTGGGATTTGAAAAGAAAATTAATCAGGTTAGTAGTTTTTCTAGTTATTTACACATACATTTGTTATTTAGAAATAATAATTCCAGGTACTCAACTCAATCTGTAAGCTGAGCTAAGTCTTTAGTCAATAGTACTGGGGTACTGCAGTAATATGCCAACTAATAGAACCATGGATGATTTGCAAATTCTTTGATTAAAACCCACAAGGAAACAACATAATGATATAACTGGGCTTGAGAAATGGATTGGAACAGTACACAAATCTGCATGGTATCAGGTTGGGACAGTCCTTCCGCTTTATCGTCCAAGGAATGAGCTGAGTTGTTTAGTTAGATTTAGTATCTGTAATGATCCTCTTCCCTAAACACTAAATCACTCGCTAACCCCTCTGTTGACACTGATTTGTCCTACGTTAAGAATTATCTGACATGATCAATGTCAATAAATCATTACTTAGGCCTTACTGGAAAACAGTTACAGTGAACACTAGAGAGAGGTTTCATCCAGAAGCAGAGGAAAACTCTGTCCAAGTCGTGTAAGGATACGGAGGCTGGCATCTCAGATTTACAGGGACTTAGGGATTTTGAGGAAGTGATCAGTAAGTTTCTGCAGAGTCTTTCTCTTACACCTCCTTTAAGCAAATAGACATAAGTTAATGCTGCTTTGTAAATGCAGTTACTGTAAAGAATTAGGAGCAAAAGTTGCGTTACCAGTCTGATCAGGAGATGGTGTCACGGGCTGTATTTGGATTTGTCTTTTAATGGCTGGAATAGATGCTCATCTTTTTGTGAATCTAAATAAAATATACACCCCAAAAAAGGAAGAGAGTTAAATGGACATTACAGAGGAATCGCCTTATATACACTGGACCAGGTGAAGGATTTGCCCATCTTATCAGGGTGCAGTGTAGCCCTCAGCAAGATAGTCATGACAGGCTTTTTGGTGTCAGTGTTTTTCATCACTGGAACTTCTCTTTATCAGACTATGAAAGCAGTGTAAACCAAATCTGAACTTTAATTTTTCTAAAGCCAAGTGTCACAATTGTCCAGGAAGCATTTTTATTCTCCACTTACAGTGAACGTTAGAAGAAAAATGCTTTGACTGTTGTCACATTTCTTTCTTTTGTATTGTTTTAGTGTGTAGCTGTACTGACAGTTCTACCGGAAGGAAACAGACTGTAAAACTGATTTCTAAAAATTGTTTTCACCTTCACAGATTAAGTTTAGTAATCTACCAGTCATCTACATTTGAAAGGCATAATTTGGGGTTTTGATTTCAAGGTTCTATGATTTATTAGTAACACCTAGCAGTGAAAATGCATTAGAAGTATAGTTTCATATTAAATAATAAACAGTTGGGGGTTTTTTGCTAGTAGGATGCTAGTTACTTATTCTCTAGAAATTCTGCTTGATCTTTCTGAATTGTATACTGAGCAATTTTGACATCCGTGTTTTCTTTCACAGTCGTGGTGCCAATTTTATAACTCAGGTTTTGCTGAGACCAGGTGCATCAGACTTAACAGGGAGCTTCAGGTATGGGTCTGGTTTGCAATTCATAAAGTTTATTTGAAATTAATAAATTGCTGAACAAAGAACCAGAGTCAGAACAGACCTTTACTGACACTATGAAATCTGTTTGGAAAGGGTGTAAGAAATAGTAGACTGGCTGGGAAGAACTGTTGCTCCTATGGCTTTGTTAACGATTTATTTATTTATTTAATAGTAGTTGTATGAGTGCTTACAGTTAAGATTCCTACACACTTTCTTGATTTCCAAACTTCAGAAATTGTGCTTCAAGTTTCATGTTGTTTGTAATCACTTACAGGTTATACAGAAAAGAAGTCTTACAGAAACTAATGGAAAAATGTGTTTCTAAAGGATACGTCTTCCAGATGGAGATGATTGTTCGGGCTAGACAGTTAGGATATACTATTGGAGAGGTACAGTAAAAGTATTGATAAGAGTATTGTGCTTTCATTTAAATGAAGCTGCAGATTACTGGGAGCATAGGAAATCTTGCGTGCTTCCAAGAAGAAAGATTTTCAAATTGAAATTACATATGTCAAACTATTTTCCCAACTTTTCCAGGAGAATACTAGATCTGACATTCCAGTGGCTGGCTGATGTGCTTTGCAGATCCTTCCTTCCTTCTTCTGCTGCTGTGTGTTTAGCTGCATGCAATTTTACAAGGTTCTTCAAAGGAGGGAAATGAGTAAAAATACACCACGAAGCTGCTCTGAGCCTTTTCTTTCTTCCATATTGTACAAACATCTCTAGTTAGGTCTTTTCAAATCATTTTGTTTTCTCCAGGAACCTGATTCTATTTCAGATTTATTCTGTTTCATTTTATCTCTGTCATTTATTGCCTTGTTATTTTCCAACTTTCCTACAACTTCCCACTTCTAAACTTTGAACGTGCTGTCTCCAATCATTGAAAAAGAGCTCCAAAAAATGGTTAGATCCTCTATTTCCAGCAGTCTGAGTGCTGCCTTTTATATTTCATGGAATTGCTCTTGCTGGTGTCTTTAAAGATGATTCACCAGAATTCTGTCTGCAGCCAAATCTCAGAACAAGTGCATCATCATTTTTATGACTGTGAATTGTCAGAGAACTCTGTTGCTGGTACTTCTCTCTCCATACCAGGTGTACTGCATTTCTCTATTGGTAGCATGTAGAGTATTTCTACACAATAAAGCAAGCTCTTTTCTCCCACCTCTCTTGCTTATGGAGCAACATCACTACCCTGTCTATTGCTGGGGTGTGACCCTAATTTCTTGGGTCTTCACATCCAGCTGCATTCACATATTGCTTTCTCTTATTGCCGAACTAAATCCTCACCTGTCTGTACATCCAGATACTGAAATATAGGGCAAGATGAGGTTTTATTTACTATACATTTTTAAAACTGTAAAATACACTTCTCTGGCTTGAAAAAAAATGCAGTCTTGGGTTGCTTATACCTCTTCAGGCTGCTGCTACAATAAACTTTTTTCTGCCTATTATTTGATCCCACCATTCATTTATTTATGTGCCTCTACTGGTTGTATAGCATCAAGTATAAGATACTTGTCGTCTGGTTCAGAGCCTGACAGACAGTTTTCACTAGGCCTAATGTCTCCCAGTCAGTGCTGAGATACAGGCTCTGGTTTGTGATGGGTCAGTTTCACCATCCTGCACAGTTCATCTGCACAGTTCATCTGTTACACTCGAGCATCTTCCCTCCTTTGCTTTCTCACGCGTGGGCAGAGTTGTTTCTGACATCTAAAAAGATGCTTCATTATTCTGCTTCAGCCTTGTCTTGATTTCCTTTGTGATATTTGTCTTGTCAGTGTTCAGACTGCTGACACAGACCTATAAACAAGACTACTGTATTTTCACTGTTCTGTGTATCAGCTCTATATTGTAACTTCTTGGGGCAGGACAATTCTCCAATATTTTATAATTATCCAAATAGTAATAACAAAATTCCAGAAAAAGGTGACACTTTCCAGTCTAATTCCTGGCTTGCAGGCGCTGCAACTCTACAGGCAGAATAGGAGTTTTTATGCAGTTGTAAAATGTAGATAGGGTTGCGAAGGAAAAAGCAAAGTTAAAAATGAAAATTGGGACTTGCCAGTCTAAACCAAACCAATGGATGATGAGATGAACTGACACAAGCTATACCTGAATAGTCTTGTGTGCACCTCTGTGTTTCATTTTGCTGTACTACTTGACTGTATGTGAAATGGGCCATAGTGCATGGAATGCACCCTTTTGAAAATGCTTCCTTTAAGACTAACGATAGAACTACTTACACAGGAAGGGCAAAGTCCAGAAATAACACAGGTGGTTCATTCCTATACTGAAGGGAAAGACTGGGTACCTCTCACTGGATGAGATATTACCCATTCTTCTAGCACTGGTCAGGAAATGTCACTTCATCCTGCGCCGACTACATGTGCCATGAGTTCTATCAATGCCCTGTAGATCAGCCGTCTGTAGTTGCCAGGATTCTTACTGGGATCATCAAAGGGACCCTACTAAGAAAGCCAGAGTCATTGTTGAGTCTTTCTGTAGGCCTTCTTAGATATCTTCTTACCATCTTCTTGCCCTGAGTTCTCTTCTACCATGAACTGATCTGCTAAAATTGAGAAAGCTTCACTCCTGGCACAGATGCAAGGGTGTGGTGATTTCTGTGTTCTACTTGCCAGATGATTTCTGGTTGGAACTGCCAGCAGAACACTAAGCCAATTTTTTTTTTTTTTTAATGACTTTTGCAAATGAAATTCTTTATTTTAGCCCTGAAGTATTTCAGTTTTGCATACAAGCATATATGTAACTTCTTCAGTAATATAATACAGTCCTGGCAGAATGTCTTATGTCATTTTACATGGTCAAATTACTGAAAAGCAGCATGTTCCTAATACGTTATGAGTAGTGAGAATTTGGACAGTATAATCACTTCAGTAAGGAAACCAAAATTAGTGTTTTAAATGTCCTTTAAGCCTGTAAATAATCTATAAAATGGTCAAAGACTGATAAAGACAGGTATTGCTTGTAAATTACGCACTAACCACCATATTTGGATGTCATCTTCTAGCCAGTGGTGAGGTTGAGCAGAATGCTGTTTCATGGTGGTGGGAGATTTTTGCCTTCCTGAGGCATTGACTCAAAGGTTTGAATTTAGCTAACAAGAAAAGTGTCGGAAGGTTCATTTTAAGCACCCTGGCTTTCAGTACACTTCATAGCTTAAGTTTGTTCTGACTAGTGTATCACCCAGCCACTGAGTAATGATTTGGATGATCTTTAAAGGTGATAAACCAAAATTTCATGCTCCCCAGCTATGGGGCATCATTAAAAGAAGAAAAACTAACACAGAGGAAACCAGTCTGGTGCCTGCCTTTTTCCCGTGTCAAAACATGCTGTAGTTCAAAGGCCATTTTTTGTTTACAGATTTCTGATTATTTAGGCTTTGAATGTTAAAAACAGTTTTGCTTGTTTCAACAGGTTCCTATTTCATTTGTGGACCGTGTCTACGGAGAATCTAAACTGGGAGGCAATGAAATAGTCTCCTTCTTAAAGGGACTCTTGACCTTGTTTGCTACAACATAGTAGTTAATTCTAAATCAACTTTTTTAGAAAAACAGTTTCTGACATCTTTGTGGGGTTTTTAAATATGTAGTAGCAGAAGCTTGATAATTTGTGGGTAATTGGTATAGAAGACCTGCTATGAACTAACAATTAAATGAACCACCAGTAATAAATATACTGTATCTGGAAATTCTCCTTTCAAAATAAATGAGCTGTATGTTAAACTAAAAACTAATAAAGACTAATGCTCTATTCTATTTTTGTAAAAATAATTAAGCAATAAAGAATACAAAGCTAAATGACCTTTTGCATTTAGAAATGAATCATTATTCAGCAGAAGCTAAAGATTATTTTGAAATAAAGACAAGCAAGGATATAAAATTAGAGTATTTATACTTTTGTTCTGTGATTTGCAGGTAGTATTTGCAAAAATACACCAACTGGTTCCTTTTCTTTCCTCGGCACATAAATACATGTATCTTAAAGCAGCTACCTTGAAGAGTTTTTACAGAACTATCATAGCCTTTGTTGTTTAAGAGGAAATACAAATAAGCACAGTTCTTTGTAAAACTACTCCTAGACTGGGAAGAAGGAATATTCTTTACATCAGAAATAGAATTGTATGTGTGTAATAATTTTGTATTCTGTGTTTGTCCAGAAGCAGATGATTCCCATTTGCTTTAGAAACTAATCATTTTTAGAATCTATAGAACAGGACTATGACATCTCACCCAACTTTAAGGTGACAGAAGACCCAACTCATCTTGCTGAAGGTATTTTCTTGTGTCAAATAAGTTTTCAATATAAAGTCTGTGTTTGTTCAAGATCCCGATGAATGAAATACATACAGAGTAATACTGGGTTTTGTTTCACTGTTTGATATAATCAGAACTTGGGAATTGCCCTTGCAAACAAATAGCCACTTGGTGGGAGGGGGGCAGAAGTAAGTGGGAGGATGAAATTATTCTGATAATGGCTTTATGTATACAAAAATTATGTCCTCATTTTGGGGGGGGTAGTTCTTAGATAACTATCAGAAAATTAATGTTAGGAGATGAGAAGCAATGAGTGTCTTAAAAATGATGCCTCTGACTTGTGTTTGCATTCCTTTAGTACACTAGATAGAGTTGTTAATATTAGGAAACGAAATTTACAAAGTCTGTAGATCATAAAGGCATTTCAGGTAGTTATTTATCACACAGTGACAAAAATTAATTCAGTGTAACTTTAACACAAACTAACTTTCTAGGGGACTGTTTTAGATGTACTCCTTTATTCTTCAGTGAAGTTGTACAGTTTCTGATATTTTTCTCCTTTTCTGAGTATTCAGAGCAAATGTTTCATATTTAATTTGCTTTAATAACAAATAAATATAGCTGTAGGTTTTGAATCCACCTGTAACTGAATTACAGTGACTTAACTGTACATTTTGTGACATTTGCCTGTACTTTTCCAGCAAATTATATATAATTTCATTTGGTGCAGGCTAATCAGATCTAATAATACCTAATAATACATACAGAAGGTCTAAAGGGCCACTGAAATCTCCAGTGAATAGGTTTCATATAGTTATGTTTCACTTGGCGGTCTCATGGCTAAAATCACCATTTTTAAGTTGAAAATAGGTACAAAGTTTTTAATGCACAAATAGTGAGGTTTTAGATACATTTTCAAAGTTACATACTACTGAAAACTGTTTGTTGGAATACAGACTGAGCTTCAGCAAGATTTTTTTTCAGACTTCTATGTAACAATATATAACTGAAGCCCATTATATTAGTTATTCATGATCTAATGGTTGTGAATTAGGGTTTAGCTTTTAGAGTGTGCATGCCTACTTTCTAATTATGAAAATTACCTGGCAAATTACCTTCATTTAACTATTTATGTGATCGTTTTTGAAGGAAGGTGCTTTTACATACAAATTAGGATCATACTACATGGCATATTTTATGTGCTCCAGTATGTGAAAGTTTAAAATGTGACTGGGCTATGTTCAGTGTTCAAGCATGATAACAAATATTTATCTAAAGGTAATTGTATTTAAGTCATCAAGAAAGAAGTGCTATAAAGAAATGAAAACTAATGTTTTATGCCATCAGGACAGAAACAGACACTCTACAAGACTCCTTGAAATAAAAAAAAGGTTACAAGAGTGAGACCAATTTCCATAGGCTGCTCCTAGCTACTTCTAGAAAGCACAACTGAAAGGAACCAGTACATGACATGGATCCCATGGAAAGAAGCAGAACTGAGAACATACAGGCTTTCCCTGAATTAGTGGAGTATATACATACACGCATACATTGTACAATATATACCATGGAAACTATCAGAGTGGTTTTTTCCTAGCAAAAAGACTTATTTCTTCAGAAAACAGGGGCTGGGGCTGCAAATAATCCTGTGAATGTTGAATGCACTTTCAGAATTGTCTTACAGGAAGTTCTAAAAGCCTTAACTTCAGGAGAGGTAGCTGCTGTTTGTGCATTTGAGCCTCTACACACTTAGGGAGGGGAGAAACATAAAATAGTATAATATAAAAAAAAAAGTACATTAGAAAAAAAAAAATTAAAAAAAAAATCTTTCCTGAGAACAGGCTTAAATCACCTCCCCCTTCATCCTTTCCCACACCTCAGCCTGCAGTACTTTCCTTCCCATGAATTTCTCCACTGAAGTGATTAAAACTGTCTGATTCTAAAATATTCCCTGTCTTTGAGCATTTAGATCTGTCACTGTGGAACCTCACCAGTACTCAAACAGTGTTCTGTATGTAGGAAAACACTGCAAAACCAAGCTCTAAGAGAATATTCTATTGCTGACCTTTTCTCTTGCATGTGCTGCTCTGAGAGTTCATGAAAAATAAATATTGTAATAGTGTAACCAGTGTTCAGAGCTCTAACGGAGGTCCTTTAATACAGCTAGTATCTTTTTAGCAAGTAATGGGATGAAATAGCCATCACTTAGTGCTACTTAAAGTGGTTTTGACTTTTTTTAACAGAAACTCTGAGTTACTTGAATTTGTTCTCAGCTTTTAATAGAGCCTAAACCTATAAACAAAACAAAAAATATAATAATGTGTATTGTAGGGGAAGAATGGCTTATAATGTAAGAAGGAAGTTGTGCAGGATGGCCATGCCAGTAGCTCTCACGGCGCTCAACAATGGGTGCAGAATGAAAGCAAGTAAGACACACGGGTGGTACGATCTTTGCCCAAGAACACCAACAGTCAGCAGTGCAGGGTCTTTTCAAGCCAGAAGCTGATTGAGTGGAAGATGTCCTTGCCCATGGCAGGGGGTTTGGAACCAGAAGATCTTTAAGGTCCCTTCCAATCCAAACCATTATATGATTCTGATACTCTATCTTCTCTATTTCTCGCTTTCCATTTTCCTTTTCATACTTTATACACTCTGCTTATCTCCTCACCATACTCAGTCTTGTCTTTTTCATTTCCTCAGACAGAAGCCACACCACATGTGATTCTCAAACTGTTAGTAGCAGACTATAGTAGAACAATTCTACTGTAATCTTGAGAGATCAGGTGCCTAGAACTCCATATAATGTGTTAAATACTCATGTACTAGGGATTTATAGAGTGGTATTTCAGTTTTCAGTTGCCTTCTTAATACCACTGCAATACTCCGCTTGCCTTGTTTTAGCCACCACAAAACACTGACTTGACATTTACAGAGAATTTTTCATTTTATGTATCTGGTTTTACAGTTCTACATAAATCAGCTTTTCTTAATTGCATCCATATTCATTTCCTATGACAGCACAAATACTCTGCTAATGTACTTTCTCTATTATACTTTCTTAGGAATCTGTGTCTGCAAGCACTCAATCATTTGGCAAGAACAGGAGCTTTAATTCCTTCCTGGCTTCAATCAGTACATACTGTAGATATATTTGGTTGGGCATGTTTAATGAAGAGGGGGAAGAAGGTAACTCACAATTTGCACCAGTAATAGTCACCTTCCCCTGAACGGCAAACTGATGTCCTCTGCTGGCAGCCAGGCAAGGCTCTGGGGAGATCTCTTTTTATTGTGAGCTAGAGACTCAAATGCTTTACATGAAACACCCTACATGGCAAGTTCAGTTTTTCAGACCCTTTAGAACAGCCAAAGCATGTGCTAAACTTCAAGCATGCAGTCCCAACAGCCTTGGAGTTAAAAAGAATGGGTTCTGGAGTTTTGAATGACCTATCATCAAGATTATCCTTGACCTACGTTTGGTGCTTGCACTCTGGTTTGAGAGTACTGCTGAATGCATGCTCCCAGTCAGAGCTCTGCTGAGGGACTTAAATTCATACCCTGGAGTGTGAAGGTTTTTCTATCAGACAATCTGAAGCCCCAGCTGGGAGATGAAACACATAACTGGGGGCTACTGAAATCGATGCTGCCTCTTGTCCAAGGACTTAGCACTTGATGTGGACTGTGAGCTGCTGTGGTCTCCTCACACCCCTAAGGCCCCCAACAGCCCTGCCTTGGGGATATGCAATACAAGCACCTGCCCTGAAGTCACTTAGTCAGATGAAGATTTAGGTATGTCACTCACAAGGCCAAGCAGTTTAATCCCTCTGACCTAGATCAGTATGATTCTGAAACTGCGGCAACCACTTCAGACAACCAAGGCCTGGTTAATGTATCCAACTGAATGTGATACCAGTATCAAAATGAGATCCCTAATTTATCTGGTTTGGGTCTTGCGGGTGCGAATTTGCCTGATCTGAGGTTGGAAGGAATCAGCTTCAGTTTTGGTTTGTTGGTTTTGTTTGTTTGTTTGTTTTAAAATGTGAGGCTTTAATCTGAGCCCGCAATAAAGATGTGCCTAGTTGCCAACATAAGCACTATAATACAACATATTTTCCAGTAGACTGTGTAGAAAACCAACCACAAGGTTGCACAATTTTCTGCATATCAACAGTAAAAAATAATGATGACTAATCAATAATATTTATTAAAGGCCTATCAAGATTCCAAGTATAAGCATGAATTGAAATCTTGGCACAAATTAATTAAATGACAGATTGCCTACTGAGTTCAATATATTGATGACTTCAGCAACAGCTTTTCAACAGTTACTATTGCAGAGTCATAGGCAAATTGTAACATTCGAATCAGTACGACCAGGGTATACACAGCTGAGAGCATTGCTTATCGACTTCAGCGTTGGTTTATGACATAATACCTCCAAGGTACTAGGATGTAGAAAACATGAATAAAGAAGGTAATCACAGAACTGATGTATTTCTTCTCTGTTCTTGCCACACTTTACCTTCTTTCATCAGGCATGGTGGCCATTTATAACATCTTAAAGATTGTGATTGTTACTGTTCAGGAGGAAATATATTGGAACTGGAGAGGAAACTGAATTGCAACTTTCAATCCAAAATTACATCTGAAAACTCAGCCCTTGAAAGAGGGATTTCAACAAAGCAGAAGTGGGCAAAGATCACAAAATGGAAGGTTACCCCTTCAAGTTAGTTGCATTGACTGTTCAGCAGAAATTGGTATCAATGCTGCATCATAACTACATACCACAAAACAACCAAAACCACCTCGAGTTTGGCTCACAAACTTCTTTCCTGTTCTGACTTTCTGCAAACATGCCACACTCCTAGGAGATGAACCCAGACAAAGCCACAGTTGAGAACTTGAGGTTTCCTGGGAAGCTGAGGATGTTTATCTAGTTCCTAAAATGCTGTGCTCTCAAGAAGGGGAAGATCTGATCACTGCATGATACATCCACTTTTGTCCCAGAACAGGAAAGATCTTGACTGAGCTCCTACAGTCACTGCTTGCTTTGGGGTCTTCTGTCCCACTACTTCTGTGCAACTATTGGGGGAATGGGTAGAAATGGGAAGAAAATAACCAGATTTACTTACTACGTGGTGAATTTCATGTCATGACTGCAATGTGTTTGGAGAGCTCTCCCTTCTAGTCCAGTTTTCCATTCCACTTGCTCTTGCAAAGGCGGCATAAGGCAGGACTTTTGCTGGGTGGATCCTGTCAAAATAGTTGTATTACTTACCATACAATGCAGAGGAGGTAAAAAAGACAAGCTGCTTGCAAGGGATAAATTATTGAAATACTGATGTTAGGTGATTTTTTAATTAAAATCAGTTTCTTTCATTTAGTAAATCCTATCTGAACAAGGTATTTCTGAAAGCATTGACCACAGTACAATGCAAATCCTGCATCCACGGAAAGATTGTGGTTTGTCAGGGCAGTACAGCATCACCTCCAAAGGACACAATACCTGATGGACCAGCTTTCGAGTGGAATTTGCTTGTGACAGATAAACTTCTTATTGGTCTGACTAAGGGATCAGTATTTCCTTTCAAGCTATCCAACCAACTAATCAAACCTATCTTAAGCATGTCTAATCACAGACCTGCACAATATTAAGTGTCTTCTTAAAAAAACAAGGAGAAAGAGACGAGACTACTCTGTGTCAAGGAATAGTTCCTCCCTACTTTTGTCCTGACACAGACTAAACCTGGTTTGTTCCTGGTGACTTTTCCCAAAGTCATCTTCATGGAAGGTTAGAGAATGCTGACAGATGATGAAGTGTCTAAACAGCATAAAAGCTGGATGGCTTAACGGGTCTTAAAGATCATTGCAAGAGCAGTGATCCTAATGCTGCTGAGGATTAACTTATTTTTATTTATTATGTAATTAACCATGTTAGGTGTGTAAAGCCATTGCTAGTTATCTTAATTATTTTGTATTAAAAATATAAAAACCATAGTACTTCTGCTAAACTAGTACAGTTATGAATCTGGGCACATTTTTGACCTGAATTGGTAGCACAACACATGTTCAATTACAGCTGTTCAGCTGGGGAATGGTAATTGTCTCCCCTCTGGTGTTTTTAGTCTCTTACAATGTCATGATTTTACTGATTTTTTGTAGTGACCATAGCCTTTTGTAAGAATCATAGAATAAGCAATACCCACTTCTACAACAGAAAAACTATATTAAAACTGCTATCAACTTTTGTTTGTTTTGTTCACCTCACTCTGTACAAACTGCTTCAATGCTCACTGCTTGAATTTTACCTTTAAAATCAATCTTTTCAGATAAATTTTGTATTATTATCATCTTTTTATTCTAACTCACGTTGACAACTGTCACGCCGTGCAAACCACCATGAAAAACTCTCACTGGACTCAATGAAAACAAAATCTTGTCCATCATCTGAAGACTGCTTTCCACATACACCGTCCCATCCTTTCCCCCAGTTTTTCAGCACTGCCATTGCAGACTTTACCCCAAAGCAGCAAGGGCTCACATTATCCTTCCCTCCACTTTGGCTGCATCACCATCTTGAGCACTGAGTGGACATTTCTGCCTTCTGAGGCTCTTCTTTCTATCCAGGTCTAGTTTAATTCCCTCTCACACCAAATTCCAGTTTCTGAACTCTTCACAAATTGTTTTCCTTACTCTTTTTGGCCCTAATTCTGGACCAGGTATCACCATCATGGCTGGAAATGCTGTGTCCAGATGGAAATTCCTTGATATTGTTGATACTGAGGAAGTAGTTAGAGGACTCTCTGTCTTCAGCCTAGCCTAGAGCCTTTTTCTGATACACAAACTACAGCAAGATACAAAATTACTCTGATACTTGCACACAGAATTCAGGACATGGCAAGATGTACAAAAGCCTATTCAGTTCTCCTGCCTGTATTCCAACTATTTCTGCTTTTGCTGTTGTATCCTTTGCACACACCTTCATGTTGTGTTCATTCCCTTAAATATCTATTAAATGTAATTTCTGTTGCCAGTTGTGTGATCACGTTCCATTAAACACAGTTCCTCTAACCTTCAGACACTTCTCATTATGTTTTCTCAAATTCAGTCCTTAAGATTATAAAGTCTATGGATCAAGGATTTGTTTTTCTGGTGCTGCTATATTTTTACATAATTTCTTTCTGTTCCTGTTGTATTCTCTTAGAAATTTATTTTCTATGTATAATAAACCCACACCAAAGCCCTGAAGTGTGGTGGTTACAGATAGAGTGAATTCAATGGGACGATCCTCTCCAACCTTGCCCAACCTCCAGGTATAACAACCAAATGACCCAAGAATGTCTTGCAGCCTCAAGTCTACATCAGTGTTTGCCAGCTTCCATTTCTCTTTTCCATTTCTCAGTCAGGCATTCTTCTGCACAACCAGAGAAGCATCATATGCACATACAACTCTCAGTAGGCGAGGCAGCTGCAGTAGTTACCGTTCTTCACTCCAAACCTTTTGGAATTGTTTATTGTTGTGATTCGTTTTCTCCTTTCAGAAGGAATTTTGTGTAACACTATTGAACTCAATGTGCTGCAAACATTCTCCCCTTTCTTCTAAAATCTGAATAAATCTTAAGAAGAAACCAGAAGTCTGACCAGTACAAGACAGGCTCGGTAAGTAGAAGTGTGCTGTAATGCACTACTAATAAGTGATGGCTAAAAAGTAGCCGGTGGTAAAGCATAAATAAAATAGTTTTTAAGTAGGAAGGTCCTAAAGTTTGTTTGTGGTTGTGTATTTCAGTTGTTACGATCAACCTGGCTTAAGCGAACATGAAGTTAGTTGGTAACTTCTGAAGGCAGTACTGGCTGAACAGCATTTCAGAAATGGTTTCCAACAGACTTTAATTGCACCATCAAAGAAAAAATACCTACTCTTGGATTACGAACTGAAGTTATTATAGAAAAACCCAAACTGGCTTCCTCTGCTTTCCTTAGTTGAGACACATCCCGCATACGTGTATGGCAGAGGAACTTTTAAGTACCTCAGTTCTAAAAACCCTTTTAATGCTAAAGCAGAAGCTTTGTTTTTTGCAGGTAAGTTTTGTCTATTTCCATTCTGTTGTAAAAGAAAAGACTCTTTCTGTGACTTACTGATTCTTACAAGAACTAACGTGCGGATACCATGGAAGTACCCGGTGAATAGAAGTGTGACAAAGGCAGTGACAAAGAGTGCGCTTCTAAATTCTGCCGAGCTAGAAAGCCTTAAAGCAAACTAACAAACACAATAAAATATTACTACACTCTTGATAAAAGCTATTTACGTGAATTGCGATGAGCACAGTGCCAGACACATTTTCAGGCTATCAGTCACTTGAAAATGCAGGAGATCCTTGAGTTTTATGAAGTCTAAGTAATTTATGGCAACTTTTCTATGCTTTTATACTTCAGGCAATGGACTTTTCTTTCTGGTATTGTAAAGCTTAACTATAATCCGTGTCACTCTGAACCAAAAACGCTTTTGAATGCTGTGGATGGGAGGAATTACACGTTCCTTCATCCTTCAAGTGTTTGTGTATTTTTGAAGTAACAAAAGCCGCCGTTTCCTTTCACTTGTAGAGGGTATTTTTTTACCGAGCTATAGAATTGCGCCTCGTTTGTTGAGCAGATCTTAAGCATGTTTGTCTTGATCCACACAGAAGACTCGCACGTGGAGTGCTGTCACGATCCCGATGTTACTGCTCTGAAATGACACTTGTGAAGGCGATTATCTGCCCACTGCACACACGTGCACGAACACGTCTGCACAGAGCTCACCAGAGCCAGGCCGTGCACCCACCTTTGGGCCACCAAAGCCGAACTACGGTCAGTGAGAGTCGCAGAGAGCGGCAGTGCGCGAACCAGACACGCCCTTCGCCATCTCACTGCGCCTCCCGATCGGTCTCGCAATGGTTTGCGAAGGACCTCGCGGTGTTTGACGCTAATGAGGCCTCAAAACAGGCGTCGTCTAATTCGAAGCCTCCCGCCAGTGTTTTGTTCACCACACTTTCACTGAAGCAACTGTTTTCTTTACAGCTGTAAATCTGGATTTTTACCACTGATG
>JAAGNO010002140.1:0-15188 GCA_033439905.1 Ceryle rudis
GCTCAGTCCGACCGTCGCCTGGCGAGACCCGCGGGTGCGGTGTTGCTCGCGGCGCGGCCTAGGCGAGGTGATGGGGCTCTGCGCGCCCTTCGTTCGAGCCCTGGCCGAGGGGCAGCCGGGCGGGGCAGCCTCCGCCGCGGGAGACGCGCTCTGGGTGAGGCTGAGGGGGGCTCGGGGAGGCTTGGCTCTACTGGGTCCAGTGTCTGAGTGATGGTGCCCGCACTTGATGGGGGCTCGGTGCAGAGCTGTCAGACAGTAGTTTAGCTGAGGGGTTTATGCAGCTGGTTCCCCCCAGGTGGCCAAGGCGGGCATGGCGGGGAGGCAGGAGGGGCCTTTCCAGCTGCAGGTGTTGTGTACCTGTGCCTGAGGGATGAGGCTTTTCAAGCTCTCCCATGTCTTGCAGAACTTCGAAGCAGCGCTGCGGGAAAACGTTACCGTTAACGGGCAGCCCTGGGAGGAGACTTCAGATGACTCCGAGCCGCAGAGCGGTATGTAGTGGTTTCCATTCACATCTTGCTGGGTAGTTTTGGTTTTGTTTCTACTTGCAGTGGTATTTTTAATGAGAAAGTTTTTCCCCTGCCTCTCTGGGGCAGTAGGGGTGCTCTCGAAGCAGGTGAAGTCAAGCTCCAGTTCACTCCCATGCAACGATCTGCACGAGCATGATTCTCACAGAACAGTGTTTGTAAACAAAAGGAAGGGTAATCAAGACGTGTATCCAACAGAAAAGGAAAGGGGAGGGTGCTTTATCTGAAGGACTGTTGCTCATTTGGTACTTCCATCAAGATCCTTGCAGATCTTGCCAGATCTTGAAGCACAAGTTCCAGCTATCACTAGTATGGTATATACATAACTTAAAGGATCTGCTCTTTTACTAACGGAGAAAAATAGCTTTGAGACTCCTAAAGTATCTGATCCTAAACACTGGAAAAATAGAGGTTTAACTAAGCTTAATGGCAGCTGTCTTGCTAGAGTCTATAACAAGCTTTGAGGAAGTAGGTATTTCAAAGCAAGATTTTTCATTTGGGAGGTTAGGAAAGAGCTTGTGTTATTTCAGCAGCTTCTGTTGTTGCAATACAGTCAGTATACAACATTTAATAGAACAGGGTAACGTGATCTATTTTTCAAGCTAGATCCAAGTCCAGAGGTTTCCTGCCCATTCTCGGCAAGTCAGTTTCTGTATTTGACAGCCCTGATGGTGAAACATTCCTGTCCTGTGGCCTACTGGAATTTCCTTTACTGTAACATATCAGTTGCTTCTCATCCTTTTGCTGTACACCTCTGAGAAAAAGCCTGCCTCTGGCCTCTCTAGAACTACCTTTTAGGTAGCTGAGGGTAGCAATTAAATTGCCCCCTAGCCTTCTCCAGGCTAAACAAACCCAGCTCCCTCAGGTGCTTCTAGTACATCTTGTACTCTGTCTGCCAACCCTCTTGGTGTTCTTCCGTTGGTATTGCTCCAGTACTCAATGACACTGTCTCCCAGAGCATCCAAGATAAGATGTTATGATCTAAGTAGGTGAGAATTCTGCCTGGATTGTTGAGGTCAGAGGATAGTGTTTAATGGTTCGTACTCTTACCTTAGGGATGATTACAGGCAGAGTTCCTCAGGTGTCTCTTATGGGACCCGTTCTGTTTAAGGTCTTTATTTATGACATGGAGGAGAAGGTGGAAGGTGCCTTCACCCAGTTTGCAGCTGACACATGCAAGGGTGGGATGCAGTGATTATGCTCAAGCAGGCTAGGGAAGCGCATCTGTGGGAACATCATGAAAGTCAACAAGGACAAAAACAAAGCCATAAACCTGGGAAGGGGTAACCCCCTGGTAACCCTCCAGCCAGGCATGTCAGTAGATCTGAGGAAGTGACTGCCTTTATTCTGTGCTTACTAGAGCACATTTGGACTGGTGTGCTCATTTTTGGACTCCCCAGTATAGGAAAATTATTGATAAACTGGAGTGAGCTCATCAGAGGCTGTCAGGATGACTGGAGGACTGGACTCTCTTGCCCTGTGAGTTGAAACTGGAAGAACTGGGCTTGTTTAGCCCAGAGAAGACAAGCCAGCCTTCCAATAACTATGAGAAGGTTACTGAGAATATTGGGCCAGTCTGTTTATTGAGGTGTACAGAAGCAAGGGCCATAAATTAAAAGGGGAGGCTCCGGCTTGATGTAAGGAAGTAATAATTCACTATTAGGATAACTGAGCATTGGAAAAGGTTACCCAGAGAGTTTGTCTAGTTTCCAGCACTGGAGGCTTCCAAGAACTGACAGGATGAAAGTTCAGAGCAGCCTGGTTTGAACTGGGTGTGGACCCTGCAGTGAGCAGGAGGCTTGAGGCAGGAGAAACCTCCAGAGGGCCCTTCCAGTTGAGTGATTTTGTGCTAGGGACATTGGCCGAGATCTCCTCTTATCAAGAGACCCTAGTAGTATGTCTTGCTACTATTTAATATAAAAATTAAGTAAATGTTTATAATTATTGCTATACAATCATGTATGCATGTATGTGTAATATATACAGTATTTTCATAATTATTGTCTTTTGAATGCTATTCGGGGAGATTCTTGGTAGTCCGGTGTTCAAAGTAACTTTCAGTTACTTTGTGGCTCCTCTGTGTTAGCAGTAGATGATGTCTGCAACTCGATGATTTTTACAGTTGCACAAAGCCAAAAATACAGATACATTGAACTGGTTTGGGTTTTTTTTTTGTCAGGAAGCTTCTGCAGTTGCAGTTCTAGAGTGATAAAACTCCATCACCTCTGACTGTGGAGTCAAAAATGCCCTGGTTTTGCAATGCGAAATCCTGAACTGATTTAGACTCACTTAGCTAATTCCAGTTTGCTCAAAAATTTAGAAGAGGATTTTTCTTAACAGGCAAACTTTGTCCAGTTGGATGTTGTTTTCAGTAAGTAAGCTGTTGTCTCTGCAAGTCTTTTAACTATGCCAGGCAAGATACTGTCATCTTCCTTCAGCCGGTATCAAGCAGGTGTGAGGACTGTAAAGTGTTTTTCAATTTGACATAAATTTATTTGTGTGTGTCTCTTACCCATTTTGAATCACCAAGTGATCTGGCATTTTGTGCCTTTCATGTTTGAGTTGACCACTGTCTCAAGTCGCTTCTCTTTTTACTTAAGTGATTTCATGGTGATCCTAAAACAATCAAACCCACAAACTCTTAAAACACTGATTTTACCTCCTGGTGTTTGGAGTCACCCGATTCTGCACAGATGGGCCAAGAGAGGGTGCTCAAAATCCATTCTTTACTACTAGAGTGAAAACACTGCATGGCTTGCAAGTTGTGCCCAAGACATTAGTGGGGGCAGTGAATTTAAATGCTAAGAGTTTGCAGAATTAAATTTAAAAAAAAAATCAATACTGTTGTCAACATTTCAAATCACCACCAGGGGAGGAAAAATTATAGTAGTGTGCAGATGGAAGAATATAGAGATCTGTAGTGCCTTTCAATTACACAAATTTAGGAGATAAGATTGAGTGGTTAATTCTAGTTTCTTCTATAACTCTTAATTTTTATAGTTTATAATGATGGTGTGTCATGTCAGGCAGTGCAGGCATTTACTGAATTTTGAAACGAGTTTTCAAATGCTACCTTAAGCTTTAAAAACTGTTAAGTTTAATTGCAGTCTTGAAGAAGCTGAGTACCTATAGTATGGTAGCAGGAGTCAAAATGCTTCAGTCAAGAGTGAAGACATGCTCTAGGTATTTAGTCTAATCTTACGATTGGAAAAGCAAGCTGTGAAAGTTAGCTCCTACCAGGTGGAGTCTCTTGAGCCTCAGATGTTGAAAGCAGGGCATGTTTTGTTTTTTTCAAAGTCCATATGACTAGTAATTACAGATGCACCAGGTACTGAGCATTTTCAGGAACTGGAAAGGTAGTGTTGTACATTGTCAAAAATTCATAGATTCATTTTAAAATTAAACTGCACGTTTACTTTATATGGTATAAAATCATTTAGGCTTCAGACTACAGTTTGGACAGTTGGTGTTTATTTAATGCTTGCAAATTACATGAGTGAACCGTTTTTCTTGCTGCATCTTGTTTGCTTTTCTTCAGTTGAAAAACAAATTATCTCAAAAGATAATCTTTTGTTTGCGAGATTTTCTTTATAGATTCAGAGTGCATAGAGAAAATTACGCTTGTTTTCCCCCACATTGTTCCCTGCCCTCCCCCTTTCTCACCGTCTCCATTCAAATTTGGTCAACAGCAAGTTGTGCTCCAATTTCTGCATCACCCTACAAGGAGATCCAAGACAGATACCTTTATCTTCATTGATAATCATTCATGATTTCTTATTTCAGCTCTAAAGCTGTCTTTTTCCTTATAACTTTATCTTAAAAAAAAAAAAAAAAAAGTAGTATTCCTGTAATAACTTTGTGTGTTTGTAAGTTTTAGGTTCCAGCATCAAAATTCTTGAAGATCAATTTGATGAACTAATAGTAGAGACAACAACGAAGCGTAAGCTGTGGCCTACAAAGATACTGAGGCATGCTATCGAAACCATGAAAGCAGAGCAGGAGATGTTGGTGAGTAATCAAATATTTTCAGAAAGCCTTTGCATATACTAGCTGATGAGCACGTGGACCTTGAAGAAATAAATCATCAAATGATGACCTTCAAGCTCATTCCCATAGTTGATTTTGGTTCTTTATCCTATAACAATTGTTTCTTTGTGTGGGTTATTCCAAAGTGGTGTGGCTATGTGTGAATTGGGCCTGTGGCACAGTTCAGCAGGTTACTGAACTAGATTGCTTCAACATGATGACTGATCATTTATTTACAAGCCAGTACGCACCTATTTATTTTGTCAAACCCAGGTTTCTGAAATCCTTGGCCGAAGGCTGGTTGAAGTGCTAAATGTTATGGTACATACAGGTAGATATTATCATGTGCAGTGCAAGACTTTAAAAAAGATGTCTGTGTTCTCCTCAGCACTTTTGTTGAGCTAATTACTACATTAAGTACTTCAAAGAAAGAAAGAAAGAAGTAGACCGTCCTTAGACTGCCTTTCCAACCTCAGCTATTCTATACTAAAGATGACAGGGACTCTTTTTTTTTAGGAAGTTGTTCAAGAGCCTGCATTGCATTTCTGAGGATTAAAATAGACAAAAGATGGTAACTCTCTAGGTTAGACAGACATAGATGATTTACAGTAAGTAAAAGTGTATGGGTATATATTTGTCTTAAATCGGAGATTTTTTTCTAACATATATTGCCTTTTGCAGTCTGTTTTGTTAAGATATCAAGTATGTAAAATAAACAAAAATATCAACTAAACCAAAATATGCTATTGCATAACACCAAGAATAAACGAGACCTTCTTTTTCTGCAGAAGGTGAACTTATGTTCGACCTGGGTCCCAAAGTGGATTAGTTATTCTAGAATGCCTCTCACACTACCTTTTTTTCCTATTGCTGACCTCTTCAAATTTTATACCACCACAACTAAATAATTATTTTAAATGTCTGCAAAATATAGAAAGTTTTTAGTTTCTCTCTGTAAATGAAGTGGTGTGTGTGTCCCCCCCACAGCTGTTTCAGAAAAGGTACTAGTTTTTTCTCTGCTTTTGGTTGTGAAATTTTTATGTTCTTTTTTGACCCTAGCTACTTCTGTGGTGCATGTTTTCTGATGCATAAAGAGCAGCTATGAAGATGTGATAATTAACTGCAGTTTACCCGGAGAGAACATCTCATTTAGTGTGGTGATCTCCCTCTTATTGCCAAAGCAAGAGATCATCCCGTAGTTTTGCAGCCTATACATTATGTTTATGTTTGAGGATAATGCAAGCAATATTTGTTCTTCTGCTTGGAGATGTTACTGTAAACTTGCTTGAGAAGATGTGTGAACTGTGGAGAAATTTGCTGTGGTAAAAATGCAGGGAGAAATAGTTAACTTTTGTCCTACCTGGTTTTGGTTGAAGGAAGGTTGAGGGGCAGCTCCTGAAGTGGATAAAAATACTACTTTGCAAAAGTCTTTGCTTTTTTTTTCCTTCTTCCTTGCAGCTATTTCTAATTCCACCTTTAATGTAACTATTAATTGTATTCATTATTTATTAGTAGCTAACTTCATGTCACAATTAACTGATGTCAAGTCACAAGACTCACAGTAGAGCCAAAGAGCCCTGAAGCCTGGTCTGTGAAGGATAGTGTTCTTGTTCATGCATAGGGCTAGAATGTAGTCATTTAAATAGTTTTCTTAATTTTTTGTCTTAATGTACCCTTTGTTCGCTTTTGCTCCTCTGAGAGCGTACTGTTTCTGTGAATGGCTCCTCAGAAGCCAGAGCAGCATTTTTGCCACGGTCGTGCAGCAGGCGGCAATGCTTCTTCCAAAATGCCTGGCTCTCGGTTTAGTTCTCATGCTTTAATAATTGGAATTCTGTGCACTATAGCAGATTTTGGAGACATGCTTGCAGTGAACTTAACTGTGTTAACCAGAACAACACTATTTCCAGTAATTGAGTATCTATAAACTGTGCTTCTAATACATTCTTTATCTCAGTAGTACCACCATCATCTTTTTCTCCATTGTTCTGACTGCTATGTGTATATTAGAAATCTATTAAACCAAGAGGATGTTTCAGAATTTTCTTTTCTCTTTTTTTTTTTTTTTTTTAATATGCAGAAGCTCTACCAGCCTCTCGTAACACCAGAAGATATAAGATCACAGCCTTCTCAAGGTAAAGATTTTGTAGGGAGAAGTTTTCTTTAAACTTGCTTTAAATTATTGACTGTTTAAATAATTCACTGAAATAGCTAGAAGTTTGTTGTAACAATGTGTTGCTGCATCAGTTCGTTGTACCCATTTTTCTTCTAAGTTAGGCATTTTACTTAAAGGCAAAAGCTGGCCTCTGCCTGAGTATCGGATAGAAATGGTCACAGAGCTACTACTCTCAACAGGTTTTCTTACTTCTTTCCTTCACCACTGCTGCAGGCCAGAAGAGGAACTACATGGATCGCTGACATTATATTTTGACCATACTTGTGTTACTTTTACATGAATACTAGAAATGCTTCGGTCTCTCTTCCTAATCAGTCAGTTTCTTCAGGGAATTGAAAGCAGTTGTGTAGTACTCAGTGATGGCAGTGTTGACTCTCCTAACTTGCAAAGTAGGCATCAAATTTTATCCCGTGTCATTTGTAAAGGTTAATGAAGAAATAAAACTGCAAGCAACATCACACATTTGCTACATGAAAGCTTGGAACGAGATGGTACATTCTGCAGTTGATGACTGGGATGTGCTTTTTGGAGGCTGGCCTTAAGAAATAGAAAGTTTTGTCTTGCCTGTTCTGAAGTATTGAAAAATGACAGAATTTACCAGTGCTGTTCTATGTTGAAAAGCATGGTTGCAGAACCCTCGCTGTGGATAACTGCACATGATGTAAAGCTAGTGTGACAAGCAGTGGCGCTAAGCAAATTTGCGGAGCTGAGCTTAATCTTCCAGTTCTCACCCTGCTGATCTGACTTCACTCGAGGTGTCATTTCCTCTTTGTAAATAGGAGACGTTGCTTCCAGAAATGCCAGCCTGTGCTGCAAAACAGCTAATGGAAGCAGTAAAGAGCGTCACTTTGTGGCTGGGTTTCTTTTGGTTTCTAGTGTCCAGATCTATGCCTTTCTGATGTGAATTAACTGCAGCTTGTAAGTTATTAATAGCTTACACTTCGGTATACACTTTTTAGGTTTGGTAACAGCAAAGCCCTAGTCAAGACAGCGTAGAGTTTGTGCTGAATTTTAGTATTATGTAGTCTTTGGGAAGTTTATGTATCCCAGTTTAGCAAGTACAGTGGCCAGAAACCAAAAATGTTTAGATTACTCAATCCCTTTCGTTTCCTTTTTTCATTTCCCTATGTTTTGGAAAGCCTTGAACACTGAGGAATATAATGCTGTCCATGTCACACTGAACTCATGCAGGCAAATTTCATTTAACTGTGTGTCAGTCTTTCTGTATAACTGAAATAATGAAGTAATTATTTTTACTTTTACTTAACTCTTTCCTTGCCATTTCATAGAGTCATCGGACGTCTAATCCCAATACTCTACTGTAAGAATGCTTTATCAGGGACATATCCTTCTTTTAGAGATGTCCATTCGTAGGCCTCTGTTGTGTGTTTAAAGAGGCTGCTGTTGGACCGTTTTTCCTTCCAAGCTCCGATTGATGGTGCATTTCAGTACCTGTGTTCATACATGGATTATGTGTTCCCAAGTCATGTCTGGTGAGCGCATCGGCCATGCGAACTGACAGCTTAATAAAACGCTGCCTCTTCAGCAGGGGATCGCTGTCACCCTGCACTAGAATACAGTGATGGTCTTAAGTTATCTTCAGTAGAACTAATGATGAGATTGACTTCAAAGCAGAATGCTGTGTTTATAACCCTGAAACGGTTTAGGGGTGTGTGCACCATAGGACACTGTATCCTACTGCAGGCACTGGTGAAACCCTACAGGAAAATAATAGCAGTGGAGGTGCGGCTGCTTAGTTCCAAGGGCCACACTTGCTTATCTGCTGATTTTTAAGTTTTTATTGATGGCATAGTATTGCAGGCAGAATAATGGCACAGAACATGCAAAACAGTTTTACAGTAACTTAAGGAGTTTAACTCTTGATTAAAGAATTATTATTGCTTGTAATTCACTCATCAGTGATGTATATTGTTGGTATTGCAATCAAATATATGTCATTTTCCCCTAGTATTCTGTACCTGCTGCCTGTTTCAGTGACCCTGAAAGCTTCTCTATTCTCTTTTTAACCCAGCGGAATTAATGCAGTTCATGTTGTTTACGCTTGGTTCTTTTTATTCTTGCTGTTAATGCTCGGTAAGTTAAGCCAGGAGAAAACTGTGGCCTTTATTGTAAAAGCTGACTTGTTGGAGCTGTAAGATTTTTATTTTCTTCCCTCCTTAAAATGGGTTTCCTTCATCTCATTTTCTTCACAGTTGTGTTTATTCTCCTTCTTTTGTGCATTTTTTATGAAATTTAGTATTAGCTTAAAGGTTTGAAAACAGATTTATTGATTTATCTTCTTCATAACTGTTCTCTTCCTTTATATCGAACACTGGGTTTCTGTCACAAGTTTTGTATAAACTGCAGGTTTTCTAGAGAGGAACTTTGTGGCTTGCTGTAGTTGAGACTGCTAGACACTACTGCCTTTTGAGTGATAAAGAGTAATAATAGTAAGATAAAACATTCAAGCTGTCATCCTCAATGCTATAATGAAATGGATGCGTTGTAGATTTAAGTTTTATAGAGGTGCTCTACTGTTTTTCTGTCTAGTTTCTAAGAAGTTGATAGCAAGTTTTGGGGGAGGGAATTATGTTTCAGAAGTTTATTTGGGCTTTATGTTTTTCCTGCAGATGCTTACCTTGCAGATCTGAAGCAGGTGACAGAAATGGCATCCAAACAGATCAGTGGAGCAATGAAGGTGAGATCTCTGTGTGCTCCAAGTGGGTATTTTTCTGTTTTCTTGACCTGATAATACATCACAAAACAGGAGTTTTAACTTACCTTGGATATGGTTTTGTACAAAAAAGCCTGTGTGTAGTTTTGAAGCAAGTACATCTTTAGGTTGGGACTGATGAAGTAGTATCTGTAAAGCATTCCCCCTCACATGATGGTAAGGGACACTACCCTGTGGCTACAGGAAATATTTTTTACAGAGTTTTTTAGAACCTGCAGCATCTGAAAAAAACCCCATCTTTTGAAGACTTGTACAACTTCACGCAGCACATAACATTTATTACTTCATTACCAGCTTAGACATGAACTGTGGTGTTCCTGTAATGTTTACTCAGCTTAGAGATATAACGAAGGAACATTTAAACTTGGCATACTCTTTGCATGGCCTCTGAGTGCAGACTGTGGTCATTGTGAGGCTGGTAGCTCTGAGTTCCCAGCCTTCACCTGCCATCCTAAGGATCATCACTGCAGACAGTGAAGCCTGTCAGAATCTGATGAATGCATTTCATTCATTGTAACCATTACTTTTTCCCATGTAAATCAAGATATTTGGGTTTGGTTTTGCAGTCTCTCCCAGCGCTAATAGAAAGAGCAGAAGGTTTTTCCCAAGCATTAACTTGGCAACCAACCTTGGAACTCTGCAGGCTGAGGCAAGAAGTCTTTGCTAGTTGCAAAGTGAAGGAGGAAAATAATGTCCAGAATTTCATATCAACAGGAGAAGTCACACCAACAGATGTTGATACCCGTAAAAATCCTTATGTTTTGCTAAAAAGAAAAAAAAATGTCGAATCGCCAGAAAGAAGACGCTACCCACTTCGACGGAGGAAGATTGCTCTCAGCGCCTGAATTTCTCATTTCGTATTTTCAGATCAGAATCTCAGTTTTACTCTTGTTCGGTGTGCTTGGTCTTTTTTCTTAAAACTTCCATTTCCCTCCTAATTCAGTGCTATACGTGGGAGCTTCCTTCATTAATTAGTCTTTCATCCTCTTAAATATTTCTGGTTTTACTATCACACTCATTGTATGTGAAAACCTGTGCATACCAGTAGCATCTGATATCCAGCAGTTTGCTGATTAACTCTCATTTTTTTGCTCTTTTGTTACAGCATTTATCCTGAGTCATGCTCCTCAGAACTTGTGCGCATGCTTTATGTATGTGGGCAGTCTTGGTGGTAAGCCACTAAGTGCTCATTTACATTAAGCACATCTCTAAAGAGATTGAGGAATGGCTAGCTCTCCTAGTGCACCTTCACTTATTGCCAAGTCAGGTGGCTATGTATTTTTAATAAATAAAAAGGAAATTCACACTGAAGTCAATTGAAAACACCAGATTTGATATGATGTTAGTTTTTAGAAAATCCACACACAAATGTGACCTCACTCCCCGTTATTCTACTTTTCCTGAATTTAGGTCATGTTTGTTTAAACTTGGTTTTTTAGTGATTGTATGTATTTACTTGCAGTGTGCTCTCCTGAAAAAGAATTTGACCAGCCACATCTTGCTGTCTAATACTCCGTTTCGTGCAATCCAATTATGCAGTTGGGGAAGTTTGTGGACAATATTTTTACACATTACAGGATCTTGACTTGTGTCATGTATGCATCTGTGATGCTTGACCAAACTTCAAATATCATTATAGGCTACCAGTAAACGGTATTAAGTTGAGCTAGTTTACTTTTTGGGGGGTCTTTATATATCAGTACTTGGATGACTGCACAGTAGTGCAAAATTGAGTATTGTGACTTAACCATTCATATATTTTTCTGGTTTATGATTGCATGTGCTTGCAGTAAATACTTATGTCTATTATATAACATCATTTCTCATAGTAAATGGAGATTTACTTTTTTTTAGAAGCTTTTTTAATGAAATGTACTGTGGTAGGAAATTGGACCTATCGGTCCAACTTAATATCTAAGAGACAGAAAATTTTCAAAAAGCCGTGTGATGGATTTTAGCATCATTTGTTTTGTAAAGGTGAGCATCTGTACTGAGACTTTGTATATTTAATCATATGTAAATATTTGTTCCCTGTTGCTCTTGTATATACAAATGTGTGTTTTTATACAAAGTACATTAAATTAATTAAGGACCTCAAGGCTGTAGATAATGTCAGTTCTAATCCTGGAACAGACGGTGACTGAATAGTGAGTGTACTTCAGAAGACATCTGTGTTAAATTTTGGCTTCAGTAACTCAAGTTGTTCCATTTACCGCCTTTGAACTCACAACTGTTAGTAATCTCAGGGTTACAAAGCATCTAATGTAAGAGAGGACAGGATGTGACAGGGGCTGGAGCTGCAAAGCTGGGGAACTTGTGACCGGGACGGTTTTTCACAGAGCGACTTGCTGTTACAGCTGCTTTGGGTAAGTATGCTCTGTGTTGCATTGAGAATCCCCACCATGGCTTTCTTCACCAAGACCCACAGCCAACCTTCAATCTAGTGTTCCTAGACTAAGATAAGCCCTGCAAGATTTTTCGTGACTACCATTACAGTATTTGGTCATTTTCTGTGTTAATAGGAAGATTCCCTGTTGTTCTCTGTGAATAATGATAGGTGAGTATGGAAAATAGCTAGGAGTAGGCACATCTCTTTGAAGAAGTCACATCAGAAATGGCCAAGGTAGGGCAAATGCCTTAAGAAATAAGGAAGGAGAGCACTATGGATTAAGATTTAATAAGCGAATGAATTCACCCTACGCTGTGTTAGTGTTAAGAGATTGCAGGACAGTTGATCTGCACAGGATTTGAAGGAAGTGGGGATGGATGCTCTGAGCTAGGGCATTGGACCTCATTCTGTGTCCCTTGTTTGAACCACAGCTGGGTGAAAAGTGAAAACAAATGCATCTGAAAATGTTGGCCAAATAAACAGTGTAATTAATAAAACAATCACGATTCTCAGTGCAGCATATAAACTACAACTTTGCACACCACAGATGTCTGCTTTTGGCCAAGCAGAAATGGAAGGTGTCACAAAGACCTACCTCTAAAGGCCAGTTCTATTATGAGCTAAACTCAGCACTTGAATGTTCAGCAGTTTTTCAAATTATTAAAAATTCTTACAGCAAGTGATACCTGCAACTAGCTGTGCCTGGGCTCTGTTCTTCCTACTGGCAGAAGTATATAAAATACTTCATTTTTTCCCATTCCAGTAGCCTTTTGTCCTTCAGTTAACTTTTCATGGAAATCGGCAGTGTTGTGCAATGCGGCTGTCTAATCGGGCTTCTACTGAAGTGTCACAACATCCAAGCTGCTTATTTTTAACTCGGGCTGATTGCGTGTTGCATCAAGAAATGTCTGGTCGTTTTTCTTTATATAGCCTTTGAATTTTGTAAGATGGATCAATGGTGATGGGTTCTTGGGAATATTTGCCAACTGAGCCAGAATTTCTTGGCTTTTTGGGGTGGGATGAAACATCTTGCTCTTTGTTAGCGTGTACTGACAGTGATACCACTTGTGAGGGTGGGCCAGTCCTAGGCAAGAAGAACTTGCAAATTGGAGCAGCATCTACACATGGTTTTTGCTGTGTGCAGTTTCTGAAGGGGATTACAAACAGCACACAGGGAGGCTCCTCTTCCATAAATCTTCACGTGGACACCGACATCTGTTTGGAAGCTCAGGCACACCAGTGGTGCTCTGAAACCGAGGTCGGATATGTGCCGTTCTTCAGAAGAGCCGCACTGTGCTAAGCTGCTTTCAGTGACTAGCCTGCGTGTGTGTAGGCTGCTTCAGTGCAGACAAAAATCACTGATAAACTGCCATTATAGAATGTAAACTCAGCTGACTAGACTGCTTTCTGGGCTTGATTTCTCTCTGCCATAGAAACGCTCTTCCTTTACTGCTGTGTTACCTGGAATTACTGTGTAGGCTTTTCTACAGATGTACCACAGATAGCTTTAATACTAAGCAGAAATTTGTTCCCACAAGCAAATTTTGACTTTTCATTTCCTTTGCTGCTCTGAACAAGAGCAGACTGTATCCATGCTCAAAGGGTCCTGTGACTGGTCCCATACTTGTGTAATCCTGGCAGCCTTACTCTATGGCTGCTAAGAGTTATTCAATGAAGTAGATTATTTGTTCAGTACTAAGAAATCCTTGATGAGTTGCTCAGGGCTTGCTGCTGTTAGATAACCTGCTTGTGCAGTTGCCATTAATGGAAACATTGCTTCGGGAACAGCACGAAAGCGTCCTGTGGGGTCAGTTGAAAGTCCCTCGGGGGAAGGGGGCTTTTTTTTCCACACAGACCACTCTGAAGGGTTGTTGAGGTAATTTGTGCATAGGGTTCATAGATTTTATTGCACAAGGATATACCTGTTTCCGGATCTTATGAAAATATCAGCTTCTAGTCCTGTTATTTCAACTGTGCTCAAGCTACCAAAGCAGCAAGGAGCCCAGTGCTCTCTTTTTAAGCAACTGTCCCAACTCAGTCTCCACTTTTGCTCATATTCCTACTCCCTTTTTTAACCGCATGATGTGTAGATAATTGGATAGATTGGACTGTTTTAAAGGAGCAGCTGAGAGGAGTTCACCCTCTCATCACTCCCTGCCTGGCAGACAGGGCTGCCTTCCAGGAGATGGTAGTTTGAATCTCCTCGGAGAACAGCACTGAACCCACACCTTCTGCCGCCTCCATAAGCACTCTCTCGGTGAGCATCCTGGTGTCAGCATGTTGGATGACAGAGTAATGGAGAAGCAAGACTACTTTTAAAGAAGCCAGGGGACTGAGAACATCCTGTAAGATTCTTGGGAGACCCAGAGCACTCTGGGGATGCAGGTGAGGTTGGGGCACAGGTGCCCATCTGAGTTAGGGGTTCTTGTGGCTGTTAGGGTGGGGAAGACTCACAGGTACTCTGTCCTCTGTGGTCAGAGGAGCTCCAAGAAAGTGCAAAAAGCAGAGAGGTAGGTAGCCTGGAAGATGGAGACACAAGCTGCTTTGAGGTGGAACAGCTGGGGAGAAGCACTTCCCAGTGGGGAAGTCGTGCTTAGGTTTTTCAGTAATGCTGATGGTCCCAGAGCCTACAAGGAAACTTGCAGGAGAGCGCAGACTTTGGTTTGACTCTTGGACTCCCAAGCAGCGCAGTTCTCTCACCTTCAGCATGAACTGTAGGCCAGATCTTCCTGAAAGGACAGTCCATACTTAGTCAGGTGGTAAACTTTGTAACCTTATCTTTATCTAAGCTAGATGACTCAAAATTCTGGAAAAACTAGAAAAATAGGGAAGTAACCTATTTATTAAGTTACTTGGAGCTTTATGAGTGACAGCCCTGCAGGTTGGGGACATTTAACTGTCCTTGCAGTCCATGCACTTGCCCCTGTGAGTTGAGCACAGCCAGGAGTGCACATCAGGTACCATGTACAAATGCATCTACGGCAGAGCAAAGATGGTATTGAAACACCTGTCAGTGCAAACATCTTCCCTTCCTTCAGAGCAGAGGGTGAAGATAACAAACAGTCCAATTAAAATGTTAAGACGGTGTTTGGAAGAGTAAACCAAACGTTCAGTCTGTTAAAATACTCTTGACAGAATAGTCCAATAGTGAGATTTTTGTCGGCAGCAACTGTTTTCCAGAATTCTTTGTCCAGCTTTGCCTTTACAAATGCCCGCGGCATTTCCTTATTATTTAAAGGAACAGGGCGAGTAGCGAAAGTGAAAATCGCTTTATCCCAGAACTGATGCCGTGTCCTGACGCCCATGAAACCCGGCTGAGCCTCTGTCACTTCTTCCGACCTC
>JAAGNO010002141.1:0-17504 GCA_033439905.1 Ceryle rudis
GGGGGGGGAGGGGGGGGAGGAGAGAATGTATAAGAAAGGTAAAAAAAAAATCATTCAAGGAAGGCAATTCACTGCTCAGTGTTTGAAGCCTTTCTGACATGATAAAGGCTAACAATGACAGAGGAAAATCTTAGACCAGCTATTTAGCTTGTGGTTGACAGGGGGTTTTGTCCTCTGGTAGGGCTCTTACAGCTGGGTGGGTAAGCCTGGAAGCACCAGTTCATTATGCTTCCTTGCAGTAAAGCAGAAGGCAGGACCCCTCTCCTGCCAGTGCTTCTCCTGTGTTCCTCCATCAATAAAAAAAACTTCTCAGAAGCTCTACATGTGTTCAGTCCTGGGTATTGTTGATGGCATGCATGTCAGAAGCCATAGTGATGATATGTGCACTGGAACTACAATGCTTGCCGTGATGGGTATACAGACATCATTTTGATTGCATTCTAACATTAATTTTTACAATCTCAAAAATTTTACAATTTTTACAGTCTTTTACAATTTCATCCATCGGGGCCTCAGTCCATTAGTAAATGTAACTAAGCATAAAAGTTGACCCAATTTTGCTTGCTGATAAATTGGCCCTTAGATTTGTTCTGCTTTCTGCTACGCTGTGTTCTGCTGTAACTTCTTTACAATAAAATATTTATTCAAAAAACCTGTGTGTCCAGCCACCGGGGAATTCTTCTCCTGTGGGTCCTAGCAAACGCACAGGGGCTGATAGAGGGTTTACGTAAAGAAAGAGAGCGTCACTTGAAAATAACAGTAAAGTCTTTTACGGCAGGTCAGGTCACACTTCCATAGGGACCCTTCCACTTCTAGAATGGCCATTGGCTAGTAAAGGTATTTCCAAAAATGTATTATCAGGCATTTAGGGAGACAAGTTCAGGTGCTTTCACTACTGTTTTGCCTCATGGCAAGGACATTTTGATTAATGCTCGCCACTTACAAATGTACTTCTCCTGTGGGACATTATTTCTAACTTGCAAAATTGCCTTTTCCCGGAGAACAGAATGCTGGTCAGCAGCCGCCACCCAAATCCTTCCCAATAATAGGGGCATCTGAAGGTAAAGACAAAGCAAGTTCTTCACTACTTAAATAAAGGCATATCTATGTTTCAGTGGAGACCCACAGAAGTAGGAGAAAACCTTTTATAGTTACCTTTAGTTTTGCCTCTGGCAAATTCTCTGTTTTAGTAGTATAAAAACATCCTTTTGGGATGCTTGCATATCTCTATCAGCTGCTCAGCAACTCCCATCCTCTATTTTCACTTCCCTGAAATGGAGTTTCATCAAGATAAGCTTGTACTTAAGTCTCCATTTCTGTGTCAGGAATTGTATTCAGACCCAGATCTACCCTAGAAAGACAATTGCTAAAGCTGATAGATAAAACATACTTGAATGATTTTTTCCAGAGAATCAGAGAAAATAAAGATACTAAAATTTATGACATTGCTAAGACATAACCAGACAGAATTAGCCTTTGGCCAGACAGATTAGTTGATTAGTTCAATGATTGTCTGGTACCATTTGAGACATCCACATGGGACTTATGAGAATTGCATCCTTCTGGACAGCCAGCTGTAGGGTAGGCAGGAGGGTCCTAGGACCTCTAAAAAAGTAATAGAGACCTATGTTTAGGTGAGTTTGACTCAGACTGAATACTGCGTATGGATCCTACTCTGAACCAACAGAGTCAACAAACCCCAACCTACCATGAGGTGTCTTACAGTCACCTAATAGCACCCCAGTACTTACCAACAAACTCTGTACTCTCTGTAATGCCAAGGTTTAGTCTTGGTATAATGTCCATTAAAATATACACTGGAAACCACAAATACCAGAGCAATCCAAGCAGCTCATTACTACTCCTCAAGGGCAACTAGAAGACGTCCAAAAAGCATTAGGCAAGGCATTGAATTTGAAGTGAGTAACCTATCACTTGGCTTTCTGAGACTGTGAACAGAATAACAAGGACGTATCAGTGAGTCATGATTTCTGTATGCATTTCTTTACCTTTTGGGATACTTCTGTGTCCACAAAAAGACATATATTTCCACTCTTTGTCTCCTTCCTCGGTCAAAAAAACCCATAAAAATGTCAGTCATAAAAATGTATCTCACCTAATAAGTGTATCTAAAATATAGCTGTCAAAGGCAGTCACATTAATGTCCTATTATAGTCAATAAAATGTGATATATCTCCTTTAGAATTGGTATATGTTATGAAAGAAGTTGTTGTCTGGACATCCCTATTTCTCTCTGTCACCTATAAAAATAGTGATAGCATCGTGTAGCCAGCTAACTTTTATAAATCTAAGGTAAAAGTCAAGCCTATTCAAATTGCATTATAAGATGAAACCAAAGATTAAATCCTGGTCCCACTGAAAAGAAAGATAACTGAGAGAGCCATGCTCTGACTTGCAGGGTTGAGAGCTCAAAACCCAGCAGCACCCTTTGCTATACGTAAATACAGGGCTGGCAGCCTACAAGTAGCTTTCTGAGCACTGGTTTTGGCTCCAGTACTGACTCCATCTGCATCTTGGGTAAAATGATTTCTTGATTCGATTATTGTCTGTATTGTTACCAATCTCAAAAGCACACTCTGAGATTGTGTCCAGACTTGTAGCTCTCTGTGGATCAAAAGAATGATTGAAAGGTACTAAATGATCTTTAATTAAAATATTTTTCAATCATTTAAATTCTGTAATGTAGGACCATTATCATAATACGTCTTTAAAATTATTCCATTGTGCAACACTTCCTTAAGATTAACTGAGCAAACTGCTTTTCTTATCCTATTCAGTTTGGAATTCCTTTCTGTAAGTTAAAGAAATTGGTTTAGGAGGTTGATGGAAATTATTTGTCTTGATTGATAAGGGTATGTGGGAGGTGAAGAGATTTATTTTTTTTTAACTACAGAATTAGAGCAATATTGGTTTGATTCTGCTAAAAAAATGTTTTGAAACTTTCTATTTGATCTCAATGTGAAAAGAGTAGCCCAGTGACAGTGACTTTTATCTTTTGGATCTCTTTTTTTCTCTGTCTCTTACTGTTTTGATGATGTGGCAAATGCAATCTGTATTCCTGAAAAGCCATACATGTATTCTGTAAATAAAATAGTGTATAGCTAAAGGTACATTTTTCTTTCCTGCAACCAGAAATCTGAGATGGTATTTTTTCACTTCAGTGTTTTAGAGGCACACAGGAACTGTTTAGAAGAGCAAAACAACTGTCAGCACTTTGCTTTGCCATCTACAGGATGCTGGTTAGGCTATAATTTCCCACTAATTAGCTGATCTAAAATAGAACCCTTTGTAACTAGTCCATCAGCAATCCATGAGGTTTGTGTTGCCCACATCTTTGGCAAAGGCTTGCAGTTTCTTATCTTGATGTCTTGTTTGATTTGCATTTCTGTTTTGAGACTAACATTAATTACACTGTCAAAACAGATTTTATCGTTTACGTAACATGAGCTGCCTACAGACCTAAGTTTCCTCAATATGGAGGTAACAACTTGCACACCGAATGACTTGATTACAGTAATTCCCTTTATACTGTTCTCCTCCTGGGAGACTGTAGTGTGTATTTGGACTCTGTCTTTTTCCAGATTTAGTGGTCACATCTTTATTTAATTGTTAGTTTCCTGAACAAAATCAGATAGATGTACAGAACTTAAGCCTAAAAGGACCTACTCTGAATATTGAGTCAAACCTGGTGCACATACAGATTTCTTTTTCTTTTTTAAAAATAAAAAACAACAACCAACAACTCTTCAGATAATTTTGCCTTACCCAAATAAATTCTGATTAAGGTTATGTGCCAAGCTAATAATTTCAGTCTTTTTTCACAAGGGATATATAGGTTTTGTTTAGCAGAATGATGTCAAAAACAGTTGTTACTTAAAAACCAGCATTTTATATAGGATTCATATGAAGCAGTATCTCAGTGACATGCTATTTTGAAAAACTCTTTTAAAAATTGTATATAAGAAGCACAATAATTAAGAAGTCAATAATATGTTGTGATAATGGTCCAGATCCTGAGCTCTTGTGAATTGGTTTGATTCCACTGACTTCACCATGAACCACTTCAGTCAGATTAACAACATGGTCAAGTCCAGTGCCTAAAACTATGTGATCAATTAGAAAACTTCATAGATACAGAGGGTTTGCTTTTAATACTTCTATGTAGCTGTGAAGCGACCTTGGGCTGACCTGTTACTCGCTGCTATGTAGTAACTCCAACAGAAGGGATCAAGGAGCAGGAAATTAAGATTCAGTCATTAATGCAGGTGAATTACACACATATTTGTTTTAACAGCCAGATCACAGACAATATGGAGTAGATGCAATGAAGCTACCACCTTTCCAATGAACACAGGTACTGGAAGACAGGAGAGGTTAAATCCCAGTGCATACCAGAGTCCTCAAAGTGCTGTCAAAGGGACAGAGATTTTGGCTGTAATTTATCTCACCCCTTAAGGCATTTCAAATTTAGATGTCCTGATCTGAGTTGGTTGTCCTTGATCCTCTTTACAGTTGACAGAGAAAAGTAGGCACCTACATAAGATGATTCATTTCCTGGTAAAATAAGCATCTAAGACGGGTGAGAATTTCACCCAGAATTGCTTATTTTTCTCCCAGTAATTCTAAAAGAGATGAGACAACTAATTTGCACTTGTATTACTGTTGTTTACGTAACTAATGTGAGGTAAGATGAATTCCCATGTAGTTTTCAAATACTGTCTTGAAGGTACAATATGATTCACTGTTACTAGAAGGCCCTAGTTAAAAAACTGGCACAGGATAAATACAACATTTTGACCCCATGGACTATGACAAGGAGATCATCAATTAACACCTGACTTCAGGTTGTAAAGAATATCCAGGTTTACCTAAACCTAATACATGTAAAATGACCCATCAGGAAAAAGAATCTAGGAAATTATAGATACCTACCACCCAGACAATGCTTTGGTTTATGTAGTTTATATAAAATGCAGCCCATCATATAAACTGTGCTGATAAAACTGATCTGGGTGTAAGCAGTCTTTCAAAGAAAATATCTCACAGAAATATCACTGTGAATATATCACAGTTTCTTACTGCTTAATCTGGAAAGCAAGAAACGGGGTTCTTTACAGGGATATCCAAGCTCAAAAAGACTCTCTCTCTACTGAGAAACTGTCTGGTTCCTTTACTGTCCAGGATTCACTGTGGAGGGCTGAATGAGAATAGGGATGAAGCAGGAAGATAAGTTAGTAACTAGAGTATATATATGATTATGTTTGAGGGAAATCGATCCAAGATTTTATTAAAAGAATTAATTTAATTTAAAACAAAATTGTCTCTTGAATTTCAAGCACTGTGTGACATTGTGAAGTTTTAATGACTATTTTTGCGAGGTTTGAATATCCTTACCACCCAAAAAAATGCTCTCATTACCTTACAAATGGAGAAACTCTTGAACATGAAAAGCCCTTAGAAATGATAGGGTCTTTCACTAGCAGAGCGGCAAACAAAGGTGTGGGAGGGAGCATCAGACAAAAGGGCTAGAGGAACCTGGACTATGTGAGAACATGATGTGTCTTCCTCACCTAACCAACACTCACATACAGCTGATGTTTCAACTTAAGTGCAAAGTGGGGGGGTCTGAAAAGTACTTTGAAGGACTTATATATACATTCAGTTAGCACTGCCTAGGATCAAGTAATGAAGAAAAAAAAAAATTTTCTCCATGCAGAGCCTGAGCATATACTGCTCCAGCATTGAAAAGAGAAAGTGGATCCCAAATCACTGGGGTAGGTCTTTGAGGTAGCCACACATCAAAACTGGCAGACTTGGATCCAAACACACTAATTTACCTTAACCTTTTCCCCTCATTCTCACTGATCACTGTTTCTTAATTAAGTAGCCAGAGGCTACACATGTCAAAGCTAAGCGTTTCTAAATCATCTTGTTATGACTGAAATTGAAAGGCAGTACTTTTAATTATGTTTAGCATTACAGACTAGTATATAGTGGAGGTTGACAAGAGGCATATATAAAAAAATGTGTCTCAACATCCTCTCTTTTCACCTGGGACTTGTATTCTTATTTTTTACATCCATGGCTTGGTAGAAAAATCATCAGAGTTCATTCTTTTTGAGGGAAATAAACTTTTAATGGCTGAGATTTTTTTTTTCTCAAAAGTCCCCTTTGATTTCTTAATGATCTTTAAATGTTCACCATTCTTTGTTTTGAGAAGTAACTGTTATGCATCCATTTATACACTTTTATTTTAAGAGTAGCTCAGAGATCCTGATGACCATGATGGAGCATCGTGAAGAGATTTCAGGTCATTTCAAGGACAGACATGTTATCTGGGACTGTAAAATCACTATAACGGTATTCATGATGGTCAAAAGGCTAAAGCTAAAACTGAGTAATAACTGAGTACTCTTTTCATAGAATCAGAATTGTTTAGGTTGGAAAAGACCTGTAAGATCATTGAGTCCAACTGTTAACGCAGCACTGCCAGGTCCTTCTGCACCACGTCTACAGGTCTTTTACTTTCAGGGATGGTGACTCCACCACTTCCCTAGGCAGCCTGTTCCAGTGCTTCACAACCCTTTCTGTGAAGAAAATTTTCCTAACAGCCAACCTAAACCTCCCCTGGTGAAACCTGAGGCCATTTCCTCTTGTCCTATCACTTGTTACTTAGAAGATACCAATCCCCACTTCACTACAAGCTCCTTTCAGGAGTTGTAGAGAGCGAGATCTCCTCTAAACCTCCTTTTCTCCAGGCTAAATAAACCCAGTTCCCTCAGTCACTCTTCATAAGTCCTTTTCTCTAGACCTTTCACTGACTTCATTGCTCTTCCTTGGGCACATCTCAATGTCTTTCTTGTACTGAGGGTCCAAAAACTGAACACAGTATTTGAGGCGAGGCTTCACCAGTGCCAAGTACAGGGGGATGATCACTTTCCTAGTCATTCTGGCCACACTATTTCTGATACAAGCCAGGATGCTCTTGGGCACCTGGACAAACTGCTGACTCATATTCAGATGGCTGTTGACTAATGCCCCCAGGTCCTTTTCCACCAAGCAGCTTTCCAGCCACTCTTCCCCAGGCCAGTAGCGTAGACTTGTGATCCAGGTGCAGGACGCAGCCTTGTTGAACCTTATAATGTTTGTGTCAGCCCATCTATCCAACTCGTCCAGATCCCTCTGTAGAGCCTTTCTATCCTCAAGCAGATCAACACTCCTGCTCAACTTGGTATTGTCTGCAAACATACTGAGAGTGCCCTCATCCAGATAATTCATAAAGATATTAAACAGAACTGAGAATTTTCATACAGAGTTAGATTTCATTGTGGCCTTTTATTATGGGAAGGTCTCTTTTTTCCTCTTCTGAAATGATTTCAGGATTAGAATTCACCTTCCTCTGCAAAGCAGATCTAGCATCAGCCTGGGAGTCTACACCGTGTTTCTCTTAGTGCTTTGGATCTTCAGGGAAGCCCTATCTGCCTGCAGAAATATGCCCTTGGGAGCTCTGCCTCCAGGGCAGCTCCACACTCCCTGCAGAGTAATTATCCTCCTTGTGAATAAACCTCCTTACAAAAGAGAAAATGCAGTTTACTCCTGCATGTATCATAAGGGACAACAAAGTTCCCCTTAATTGATGGTGCTTTCATGTAAATTCATCATCCAGTTAACTTTGTGATCTCAGCCTAAATAATGTTATTTTGACTAAGTGCTTAGTGGTTATATTGATTTGTATAAGCCCCTCAGGCGACTCCATCTTGCAAATGGACAAACAGCAGTGATTTATTAAAAGGCTGCCATTTGAAAGGTGTTCTGAATGTCACCTACAGCCACTGATATTTCATCAAATATATCATGTCTCTCCTTCTGGCTTTTGTCTGTGAATCTCTATGGATAACGTGAAGTTATATATAAACTGAATTATTTTAGTAATTTTATTTCTAGTACAAACTGTGTTGGCACTGAAATATGGGTAGAATAACTGACTTATTACTATGACTGTAGCAGCAGTAACCTTAGGCAAGTTTAGTCAAACACAGTATGGATTAAGAGGGATATTCTGCTTCCAGGTGTATCAATTAAATAAATAAAAAAACCCTGTTCCAGGAATTACCTGGAAACTTTCCTTGAATTTCTATTGTATGTGTCCTAACTGTCAAATTTCCACTTCTTCAGGGCTGACATTGTTTTCTTGGTTGCTATGCAGTATTGCCATTAAGCCTGATACTTTGGTTCTGATCGGTGCTTCGTGGCTGGGATCACAAGACAGATAAATTAATGCAGTTTACAGAACAGGTCACTTGTAGACATCTCTGTGCCAAATTCAGCACTGATAGGCAATCTTGTATATGTGAGGATCATCTGGCAGTTGAGGTATCAAAAGTAAGTCATGTGCTAGGAGACGATAACTGGAGCTGGCATAAATGGGCACTGCAGTCTTTACATAAAGGCAATGATCCTTACAAAAACAAACTGATGTGTTACACTTTTTCCCGCCTGGGTGATAAATTAATGCATGTTATGCTGCACTGCTACCTGCTCCTTTCTCCTAAACAATTTATACCTGGTTTTCATTATCATTTCATCTGGGCCACTATGAAGCATTTTGTTTTCTCTCCATTTCTCTAACAATGTCCTTCCTTAAAGGAAAATCCAGTGGAGCCAACTGCACATGTTTATGCTGAAGTGGGGCAAGTACCTGAAAGTTAGGATTTTGATTCAGATGTAAGTCTGAAATACCCCGCTAGTTTAGAATTAGAATTTAGAATTAGAAAAGTTTTTTACCATTTTTATAATTTTTCACTGATGATCATAAACTAACAGATGGAGATAGCCTGTATCTTATGAGCTCAAAAGAAAAAAAAAAAAAAGAAATTATTGCTGCTTTATTAAAGAAGGCAAAAAATATATTCAGGTTTCTAAATTAAGAAAGCTTTTGAATACAACCAGAAGGAAAATATTAGTTTCTTTTTCATAATTCTTTCTGTGCTTAGTTTAAACTTTAAAAAGATATATTTACCTCTTGTGCCATCTACTTTCTTTTTCTTTGCACTTCAGAGCAGCTATAGAATTTACAAATTGATTAATGGCATGTTGCTTTTGCTTTACTTGAGCCTCATTGCTCAGCCGCAGGATTGGTGACAGAAATATCAGGAGTCCCCAGCATACACACACCAGAACTACTCAGAAAACTACTCAGAAATCAGAAATCTTTGGTCATCTACTGTGATCCAGAGAAACAAAAGTAGATTGTCCAGGACTGATGTTTTATATGTCAAAACATGAAGCATGTCTTTGCTTCTGCTAAGCTCCACAGTTTAAATCAGTCTAAGTAGGACAAGGACAGCTCTGCCCTCCTGGTGCTCTGCTTCTGCAAACCCCTGTCTTTGTGCTGTATTTCATCCCCAGCCGTTGTGCTGGTGCTGACACCCAGCTTGTCCTGCTGTGGATGAAGACAAAAATTCTTCATCCCAGTTTTCATTTTCCCAGTTCAGCTTTCAGAATCAGTGCCCTGTATAGAGTTACTTGGGTGCTGTCCTTGGCTAATGCGCAGTAGCCCAGGGCTGCACTTCCCAGCACCAGCCCTGCCCGGGATGGATGGCAAAACCCACCACAGCTCTGGAGTTTGTAGAATGATGGACCAAAAAATGAGGAAGATGCGAAGCAGCACTGAAGAGATTTTATGTGCTTGCTTTGAACTAATAACCACTAAGGCTAATAAAATTTCCAAAGTAGTGAATGATGCAAAGCTGACAGGAGCTCCTGTCCCTTATCATAAGAAAGGGATGATAAATGAAAAGGAAGTTCATTTTCTGTTAGGAAAAGGAAATGTTTCTTTCCATATATAATATGCAGCATGTACAACTGCTATGGCCAAGAATTGGACATGACAGAAAAAGACATTAGTGTTGATAACAGGAATATTCACAGACATAATAATCAATGGATAAAAATTTGAAAGTGACCCACAATTTCATGCTTCAGACCTTAAGGCAATACTTACTTTATTAGAGACCTAAAACCAAGCATGAACAGTAAACTAGGGATTACAACGTTACTTTTCTCCCTTAACAACCCCCTAATTTATTATGTAGTCATCTCTTAAATCAGCAACACATACCAAGTTTATCTAAGACAAGTCTTGGTCAAGTCATTGATCTAACTTATCCCATTTACTTCACTAGAACCCCTTGAGTAATTAAAGCAAATAGAACTTGGTAGCAAGGTTTGCCTCGCAAACTCACGCCTCCATCCTCTTACCTGATTTTGTTACAGTCTCCAATCAGTCTCAGATTGCTGTGGCTCTGAAACTGTTGCTCCAGATAAGAACTCATTAACTATGTAGAGATGGATTTTTTTATTCACTGTTCAATATTTGATCTCTGTGACTATAGCTTAGAAATTAATTGGATTTCTTCCTGCCATATTTCACTGTAAATATATAGCCAGTTTCTTGTGAACTTTCAGTCTTTCTCCTGGTTTATTCTCCTTGTTGAACATCTGTGGGTTTTTTAATTCCTATTTAGTGCTGATGATCAAATGCTTGCCAGAATACTGCACTATCTGTAATACTTGATGGCTTTGAGACACGTCACTCTACCAAAACAGTTAGAAATTTCCAAAATAAAATATTCAATCCTAGGGAGAAAAAAATAAACAAAAAAAGCAAGTGGCTGTTTTGGTTTTGCCACAAGAAAAATTTTGCTTTTTTAGAAATGTAAATGAAGATTAAGTTAGCTATGAAGGGTTGCAACAGAAGTTTAACATTTATATTCATTAGACAGAGAAGTGATCTGCTGCCTAAGTACGAAGGATATACTTGCTTGTGATGTTTCATTATCACATTTACCATATGTTTCATTATTCACTGCTGTTCTTTTGCATGAAGACAGACAGTAAAAACCAGTAAATTAGTGATAACCTGTTTGTTATAGGTGAAAATAGCTTCTGATTCTGACTTTCACTCACCCTATTTCACCCTATTGTCCCTATTTCTAATGTTTCCTAGCACTTTGATCACTTGCAGTATACTTACAGGAGGAAGGTGGGGAGAAGTATTATACCAACTCTTAGAGGAAACATTCCTTTGAGCCATCCTTGGGCTCATAAGACACTGTCTTAATTACCAGGCTTTACAGCCTTTCCCTTCACTCATGAACTTTCTGTATTCCCTAAAGCACCTGAAAAAAATATTGGGTTTTTCTTCTTAACTGCTGGTTAAAAACCTGACAGGAGATAAGATTGGTGAGAGGACAACAAAATGTTACTTCAAAAAAAGCACACAGTCTCAGAATCTGAAGAGCATGTTTTCATGTGATTCACTGTGTTAGAGCAATTTAGCTCAGAGCGAGACTCTCTTTAAATCTCTACCAGAATTGAGCAACATTAGTAATAATTCAAAACATGCCTCAAATGAAGGTTTTCACTTCCTAGCTCTGCCTCACTCTTTTTTATTTATGATCACTCTTTTATTTATGATTATCAAGAGTCAAAATTTATGTTTGGTCATCTCTAGGCTCACTTTTCCCATAGGCTATTGCGGTGGTACAGGCTCAGCAGTCCCAGGTATTAGCAAATTCCTAAACTGGTCTCTTCTCTCCGGAGAGCTGCAATGTAGCCTCACATCAAAAAGCACAATGGGACAGTCACTCTTTCTGACTTCATCGTTCATCAGCCCATATAATGAGAAGAGGAACTCTTGTAGAATCCTCCTTGGTGTCAAGTAACTCTAATTCCAAGGTTTGCTGAGTCACTGCTGCAATGTCCAATGCATTTAACACCACCAGAAAAAAAAAAAAAAACATATCTTTTCCTTAAGTCATTAATTATCCTGATTTCTGCATGTATATGTTATGCTATGTCAGTATTTTTGATATGGGGAAACATCATAATTTTCTTTAGCTTCATGGTATTATACAAGAAATTAATTGGACTTGATTTTCTTGTACAGAAATAAGGAAAATGTTATCACGATGCATTTTTGTATCAATTGCTAATTTTATGAATTGTGATTATATATTCTTTGAGGAAAAAAAAACCTTCCATAACAGAAATCCTCTTCTTGGTACCAAAAAATTGATCTTAGACAACTGGAAAATTCAGCTGTGTATTATTAATGGCCAAATATCTACCTCTATGAAATGTCTAAAATTTTTTAAGGAGGCAATATTGGCACAATTCTGCATCTGTAGATCTTTCTTGGATGTTTTATTGAGCCTTTTGCTGCCAGACAGAATCTATGTTAAGCCAACCTCAGACCTGCTCTGCTCATCAGACTAGAAGTTTGAGTTCTGCTCATGTATCTCCATTTCTCCCAGTGTTTCAGACCCAATTTTACATCTGTATTTCCATATTGTCTGCATATAAGAATATCCCCCTTCAATGTATGTTCTAAAATTTACTGCAGATAGATAAAAAAATCACTGGTTTTGGTACTGTAGTTTTTGCTTGTTGTCCAAGTATCTAGTAGCTTTGCATTTATTGTAGCATTTTTTACATACCTGGAATTTCCTTTTATTAACTGTATTGTGTATATTTCAAAACCATATGCTTCTTGTGTAGGTAGCCCATCTTGCCTTATGCCATCCAGTATACCCAGAAGTATTTTTAAAGGTTCAGGTGTGGTATACTGTAACGTAGAAGTTTCTGAATAATATTTTTTCCAGTATATTGATGCTACTTTCTTTATACACTGTATCAATACAAAGCCCACAGTTCAGATGATAAGAGGAAATGAAAAAGTCTTCCTTTATTTCTCTTATCAACTTTACACCATGCAGGAACAACCTCAGAAGCCCCAGTGTGTACCTACCCAGCACAAGTGTTAACACACACAAATCCTAAATAACTCTCTTTCATCTTCATTATAATGTGGGACTACAATTTCCACCCCTTGCATCTTGGTTGAAACAAAATGTTGCTGTGGATACCTAACTGACTCTAAGAGACTCTTTCAGCTAATAGTGAGGTTCACAAAGAGCTTTACATGCACCATTTCTACTTTTAAGAAGCCTAATCTTAATGTTAAGGGATTTCTGTTGTGAAGATTACATCAGATTAATCTTGACTTTTCCTTATTTGTTTTTAATTCTTTCCACAGCTGTAACTTACACAAGTTACAAAAAAACACCTCCACCAGTACCCCCACGTACCACTTCCAAGCCACTGATCTCAGTCACGGCACAGAGCAGCACAGAATCCACCCAGGATGCATATCACGACAGCCGGACTCAGAGGATTTCCCCGTGGCCGCAGGACGGGCGAGGGATGTACAACTCCACCGACAGTTTGGACAGTAACAAGGCAATGAATCTGGCCTTGGAAACTGCGGCTGCGCAGCGTCATGCGTCCGAGAGCCAGAGCACCTCGATACGAACCAGTGACAAGGCCATTTTAGTGACAAAAGCAGAGGAGTTTCTTAAGAGTCGACGTTCCTCTATAGGGATCCAGGTAGCCTATCATTAACATCTGTCTGTGATGAATTGCTCACCTTCTTTCTGTAAATAGCATAGAATGAGTCATTCAGCTTAGATGGCTCTAATAATCTAACAAACAACCCCTGGCTGCTTAGCGTTAATTGTAATTCACATCATGGCAACGTGGCTGTGCAGAAAAGTCTTCGGCTAATAAGCTGTACCTGGAAGAAAATGAATGAATAAATCTCTAGGGAGGCTACCTGTCATTAACACTTGATATGAAAATTATACTGCAGAGCCACAGGTGAACAGCATGTTCATCTCCTTCCCTCCATGAATTCACCGTCCTTTTTATAGAATTGCACCAGCTTTAAAATGCTTGACTATTTTTTCCATTATCTGTCTCCTTTGACCTTGCAAAATGTGCAATGTGGCTGGATCTTCAAGTTTTTCTACCTAAAAAGAGCCCCCTCCAGCCCTTTACTTTTAGTTTTGATGGGGAGAAGGTACCAATGAAGAGAAAGAAATATGCTGGTGTAGATACAGCCTAATTATAGGTGGCAAGTAATGAAACTACATTAATAAGCACAGTCTTTGAGCATTCCTCCATTTATCCACCAAAACCGGAATATTTATTTCACCTGGCAAAATGTCTGTCAGGGTGTGGAAACCTCAGTTACACTGTGTTGTTTCAAGTGAACGAAATAAGACGATTCCAAATGCAAATTATGAACCCTTCTTCTAAATGGAAAGTGCTATAGATAGCAATGCTCATTTGTTTAAATCTCTAGGAAATACCAAGTAGTAATAAAAATCAGAAAGTTGAACTTGCAAAGAATACAGTCTCCTTTGAGACATGGAAGGAGAGGAAAATTCAGGCTTCTATTCTGCTGTTACTCAGACACATACATAATTTTAAATTTGTGAATATTCCCTCACCACTACATTCACTTCTCTGCTTAAAAATCTCTACTTTTGCCAGATAACTATAGAGCAAATGCTATGTATTTTGGTATAGTTACAGGTTTGTGGAGACAGCAATACAGATCTTGAGACTGTACCAGTCCATGTAACAAAGCCCTGTGAGTGACTGTTCATCTACTAGGAAGCATATTATTTTCTTTTAAAAGTAGTAATTCCATTTCCATTAATTTAAAAATACAATCAGAGAAAAGTATTTGGGTTAAGTATTTCACAGCTACTGATTGAACTTCACTGTTTAACACCTGAGTGTGGTGTAATTTTGCTGTTTCGCAACTTACCAGACTAATGGGGAGGCACAGGCTTTACCAGCAAGCTGCTTGTCCATTTCTTGACACGGAAATATTTGCTTCTGCTTCTTTAGATGCAGAAGAGTAGAATGTAATTTAACAGCAGTGGTAAAATATTCAGCTGGATACTTTTCAAGTGTTTTACAAAGTAATTAGCGTATCCCAAATTGTTCAGAGAAGGGGATTAACAGATAACAGTGAAAAGCTCAAAGGAGCAGAAATTTTTGGTACCTTTTAGTCCCTAACCTGAACCTTACTCTTCAGAAAGGAGTAGTATCTAGTGTTGTTCTTATCTCTTCTTTACAGCAGCTGTGCTCAGTGGTATTTAACAATGTTGATGTCTTGCTTCAGTCAGTCCTGGTATTTCAGCAATTAATTCTGAAACTGATTACATCACTTGATCCTATTTCTTACTGCAGGTGATGACCAGTACTTTTTACTGGGCTATGACCCTTCTTGGTATGTGGTCTGTTTAATAATACGTGCTAATACTCAACAAAAACATCTGTGCGGTGATTTCTGTGGAGGCAGTGGATCTTCTGTAGCAATTTGTCATCTGATTCTTGGCCTGTAGTACTGGTCCTCAGGTGCACACACTGAAAAAGTCAAATATTGTTTGCAACAGCAGGTCTTAGAAGGATGAACTGTTTGTTATCTTTTGAAAAGTACAAACTGCTTGGTTGTACCATTTGGCATTAGATAAGATTAACATTCCAGAATTACCCTCAGCACAGTATCATGAGAGCACAATTTAGTTGTTTAGGTTTTTTCCTGTGGTAAGTTTCAAACTTCATATTAGTGTGAAAAATACCTTTCTGCATCATTTCTAAGTAGAAAATGTATTTTGTTGTACTTCTGTTGCCAAGTTTCTAAGGAACAAAAAACCAAGGTAGAATATTCTTATAGCAAACTATGTAGCTACTAATTTATGGCCCCAAAATACAGTTGAAGTATTTAATTTCTTTTAGACTTCTGCATCAAAGCACCTTAGAAAAGGATGTTTTTTATTTGCATATTTCCTTGATTGAGTAAATTACTTGTTTTCTCATTAGCATGCCATGCCAGAATAATGCATTGAATTTGCATTTATTTGCATTAATTAATTTTCTACAAGGATGGTTAATTTGTGCATTTTTTAATGTTTCATTCATTTAACACATTGGTGTGAGAATGTGTGCCAACAGAGCTTCATACAGGAGCAGAGAGGCACAAAGATAAAGAATAACCAGCGATGCCTCTGCAAGTGGAACTGCTGTGGGTAGGGAACTGGTTGAGGCTGTACCCAGAGGGTGGTAATCAATAGTTCTTTCTCAAACTGGCAACTAGTCACAAATGGGATCCCCCAGGGATCAGTATTGGGCTCAACTGTTTAACATCTTCATAAGTGATTTGGATGTTGGGATCAAAAGCACCCTGGTGAGGTTTGCAGATGACACCAAATTGAGCGGGGAAGTTGACGATCCAGAAGGGAGAACCAGCCCCAAAGAAGACCTGGAGAAGCTGGAGGAGTAGGCTAGCAGGAACCTTCTAAGGTTCAGCAGAGACAAGTGTAGGGTCTTGCACCTGGGAATACATAACCCAGGGATGCAGCTCAGACTGGGATCCACCTGGCTGGAGAGCATCCCTGTGGAAAGGGACCTGGGGGTCTTGGTGGACAACAAGCTCAACATGAGTGAACAGTCTGCTGCTAGAGCAAAGAAAGTCAACAGGATACTGGGTTGCATTAACAAGGGCATCACCAGAAGAGATTAGAATAAGTCATTATCCCACTATACTCAGCGCTGGTGAGACCACACTTTGAGTACTGCGTTCAGTTTTGGTCCCCACTACAAAAAAAAAAGATGTGGACAGGATGGAGAGGGTCCAGAGAAGGGCCACGAGGATGATCAGAGGACTGGAAAACCTGCCATATGAAGAAAGGCTGAGAAACATGGACCTGTTCAGCCTTGAGAAAAGAAGGCTTAGGGGAGACCTTATTACTATGTACCATCACCTAAAAGGTGGCTACCAAGAAGATGGAGACTCCCTTTTTACAAGTAGTCACATGGAAAAGAGAAGGGGTCATGTGTACAAGTTACCCCTAGGGAGATTCCGATTGGACTCCAGAAGAAAATTTTTCAGCATGAGAACAATCAGCCATTGGAATGATCTCCTAAGGGAAGTGGTGGGTTCCCATACACCGGACAGTTTTAAGACTCAGCTTGACAGTGTGCTGGGCCATCTCATTTAAACTACATATATATATAGTTTACCTTAAAAGATTGGACTAGATGATCCTTGCAGTCCCTTCCAACCTGGTATTCTATGATTCTATGATACTATGGACCCAGCCTAGGGCTCCCATGTTTTTGGTGTATGTGATCTAAGTAGTGTACATGTAATGAATAGAAGTACTTTTTAAAAGGTCCTGGCATACTCTGCACATGCCATAGATTGGTATTCACAATCCTAGGGAAGCACTGGACTTATTCTGAAGATCCGTCGCACCCCATCTGCAGGGACAGAGAACACCACAGATACGGTGACCCATCTCACCTATGTTAGCCATATACCAGATGGGAATTTTGATCAAAGAAATTTTCACAAACAAAGCTTTTCCAGAAAATGTCTGTTGGGTTTTTTTTGGGGGGGTTATTTGTTTGTTTGTTTGTTTGACAGCCTTATTTAAATAAGGAGGACTATTTTCAGACATGTTAGTAGACACTGGAAAAAAAGAAATGCTGATTCCTAAATTCAAATTAATTTCAAAATACTGATTCTAGGATTAAAAAAATTAGTCATCATTCTCTCTATATAT